>VCCN01002735.1:4721850-4732682 GCA_006491835.1 Architeuthis dux | reverse complement strand
CAATTAGTTGATTAATCAATAAAATAATCATCAATAATGAAAAGAATTGTTAGTTGCAGCCCTAGTAAACTGTAAAAAACACAGAATTAAGAACAAATAAATTTGAGAACCCAAATTATGTGTCTTATTCTCAGTTCTCTGTCTTTAAACCAGTGTTTCCAGATGTTTCTGGCCAAAAAATGAGCAAATGTCTAAATTGTTTATAAAACACTACAGTACTGCACAACAAAATTAGCTTACCTCAATCAGTCTTATATCTCAAGGTCCTAAATCAAGGGTCCCCAACATACAATCCTTGATCCCTTATCAATCTCCAGGCATGTACAAAAAATACTACTAATAATAATAATTAAGTAAATGTGCAGTTTTGACATGGTTTTGTTTCATTTTAAAAAAATTAAAAATAAATACGGCCAAACACTTTTCAAAAACGCAACATTTGTTTAATTTGGCCATAAAATGGCCAAAATGGCAACCCAGAGGGAAGTGAAAAAGAATACATTTACATAAGTGTATATGTATGTAACTGTATACCTTTTCACTCTTTATATCCATCTCACTCGGTTCAGTTTCTAATTTGCTATAGCAACCGTTTTTTTGTTTTTTTTAAATCCCTTTAACAAAAAAAGATTGTCCCAGGGAAGATATCTGTTTGCCCCGAGCACATTTTTACTGTCCCCGAGACAACGTTAATTTTGAGCCCTGGTGACTGCAGTACATTTCAATAGCTACAAGAACTGGAAGAGAAATTTAGGCTGATATAGCTAAAGATGTCCCTTCGGAGTTACGGAAAATTCTCCACCTAACAATACACGCTGCGGGTTATGGAAAACTCACCCCTAATCATAATCTTTGTGTTAATAATAAAAGAAAAATTGCAGAAAATTATCAGCTAAAGATTATTTCTGTAGACAACATAAAACTGGAGATAACCAGGTTTGAAAACTTGTTTACATTCGCAGAAAAATGTTTTTCTATTTTTTTCGTATATTCGATTCAGTAAGATCTTAACAGTAATAGTTACATTAAAACGAATCTTAGCCCATTTTATTTGTTTTTTATAAGAAATAAAAATAAACCAATTAGCTATGAAAAGTAATAAAAGGTAAACCCAAATTGTATACAGTGGTGAAATGTAGGTGGTGAACTCACTGGATATTGTCTGTTCTATCATTGAATTTATTCCATGATCACAGATCCATCGATAATAAATTTTGTGTAAATTAAAAATAGGTTTTGTGCTGGAATTAACCACTTCAAAGCTATTTTAGTAATCTTAGTAAATAAGTTCAATCAATTCTGAATCTCCACCAACAATAATAGGAAAATCCAACCAAGTTGAAAGGAATTACATAGAAAAAAAAAGAAAACAAAAAAGACATATTAGATTTTGTATTATTCAGACTAATTTCCTTGTGTCTTCATGTTTTTTGTCACATTTCTGCCTTCGGACCCTCCAATATTCATCAAGGAAATTAGTCCGAATGAAAAGAAAAAAAGAATCAAATACAATGGTTACAACACCTAAAAAGAATTTCTAACAAGGATTAGATTTTATTTTAATAAAAAAACACAAATCAGACAATAAATCAAAAAGAATTTCTTTTTAAATGTGTGTTTTCGATTGAATTCTAAAATCTATATTACAATACTATTCTATTTTTCAGTCCCAAGGATAAGTGATGTGAGTTCAGATCTCATTTGAAGTTTATTATCAAACTGTAATAGACCAACTCGAAAACTGAAGAAACCTATGTTGACAGTTTTGGTTGTAAGAAAAGATTTTTTGAAAAAACTAAAATAAAGAGAAATAAATGGAAGTTTATGTACCAAGGGTAGCAACTCATGGTCGCCTTTGATTGGCTGACACTGCATACAAGAGTAAGACCCATTTCTTTGTCTTTATTAGTCCAGGATACTTAAAACTTGAAAACGTCCATTTGATTTATGCAACTTGAAGAATCAAAAATATGAAAAATCAACAATATTTTCTTTAATAACGTCAACATGAAGAGCATGTTGCAATTTCTCTGCAGATGATCCTTTCTTTGTTAAAGCGTCGGAAAGTTGGTGCTTGTTGTCTATCCATTTAACACTTGCCACTTATTAAGTCATAGAATAAATGTAAAAACGAACTGAGTGTTGTGATAAAAAGCAACAAAATAAGTTGAAAGAATTAATAATCTACTCTCAATAATGAACAGAGGTTAGAGTTTTGCTGAAAAAACTACTTCCCTCCCACTGTTTCAAACTACGCACTATCCCCAAAAAACGAATTCAGTATTTTTTTCCTATTTCAGTCCAAATATATAGATTTTTTTCCCACTGGGATTAACCAGTAGATCATATGAAAAAAATAGCAATGATCAGTAAGCTAATCTTGCTGACCATTGTTAGCAAGTTCAATACTCATCGGATCTCCCAGTATAGATAAATTACTATACTTATATAATGAAAAGTATGATTTTTTTTTTGGTGTACTGTTCGTAACACTTGACACTCACTCAGGGGTAAAAACTTTGCTGATAAACTTACCTCCTTCCTACATTTTGAAACTACAGACTCTTGAACTGAAACAAATTTGCTTTTATTTTTCCTTAGAAAATATTTTCATAGAAATTCAAATATATCCATGAATGTTTTCCCCAGGTATTAACTGGTAATACATAATTTAGCTGAATGAGTTTTCATGTAATCCTTAAAAAGAGGAAATCATTTTTCATACTGTAGATGTTTGAGCAAAATAAATTACTTCCAGGGAGTAAATTAGTTAAGAACTGAACACATAAACAAATTATTATATATAAGTAATTATAATTTGGATTTACCTTGAGCCTTCTTAACAAAATTGAGAATGCTGCTCTGGTGCTGAGGTATATTCAGCTGCTGGGAAGCTGAGGAATTCTGTGTTAACTTGAACGAAAAAGATGGAAGTTTACGAGCAATTGACATTTTACTTGTAGCTGGAGGGCAGGTCTGGAAAGAAAAAAACCAGAAAAGAATGAGAGCTGGATTGAAATTTGTTAAAACATTTAATCTGTATTAAAAAATGAATTATTTATAGACTTATATGCATGAGAATCAGCACTAAGTGGGGATTACTGTGTAGTGCCCCTTTTTCATTTACGGTCTGTCTAGTAAGAATTACTACTACTGCAAATAGGTCCATTGGAAAGATAGTGCCCAGAATTTTCAAATCTGGTGATGTCACTTCCTCTAACCCCTAGTTTATAAAAGCAACCGCTTCCGTCTATCATCAATCACTAGTCTCTTTTTTTTATCCGTGACTCAGATTGCATTTGCCATGCCATTTTCCTTTCTAGTGTTGAGACTTCTTACTTATACACACTTGCAACAAACTTTCTGGGACATTCTGGGTCATAATGCCTTGAGAGCCTATGGCAATTCTCTAATACAAACTTTTGGCAGATATATCTTATGTCTTGAGAACTCCTTTCATTTATTCCTGAATAATGCAGGTCACATGCAGGCTTACCACTGCCTAAAGAAGCATCAAATGGTAGTCTCCCCCACCCCACCCAAGAGGAGAATTACTAAATGATGCCTGTGTGGTGAATTAAATTTATAATTAAATTTATTCAAAGTAATCAGTTTAAATGTAATTAAATAAAAATAGCAGTTATCTCCCCTTTATTAAATAATCCAATCACTAGATGTCCTTGCAGTCGCACTGACATCACATCCTGTTTCCAACTCTAAAACTGCTCATTAAAACCGGAGGCCCTACTGACTATAAAAAGGGTCCGTTTCCCTTTCTCTATCTCTTTTCACTTGACATTTGTGTCGAATGTCTGTCCGAGGCCTATATTGTGTCTCAACCATGCAAACAAGTTTTCATCCTTTGTCTCTCTCAATAAACTTATTCCTTTTGTGTGCTCAAGTCAACTTTACACTTGATATTTTCATGAACTCTCACAAAGGATAGGTTACGTCTTATTCGTAAACAAACATTTGATATTCCTTAGTCCTTTTGTGTGTTTAAACAAAGTTTACAACATTAATATCTTTCTAAAATGAACTTTCATTCTTTTGAATGATTACTTACGTTTATAGTTCTCAATCGACTTATTCATTTTGTATCTTTAAACCCATTTACAATACAGAAATCTTTCTGAAATGAACATTCAATCTTTTCCCATGACCACTTTACGTATTTTATACTCCTTTTGTACGTGTGAAAATCACACATTGCAATTTTGTATTCTTTCGAATGATAAATTAGGTTTTTCTAATTGGAATCTACGATTAAATGAATATCCTTTGAATGAAAATACATGCTTCACTTATTATTCCTGGTCTATTTTTGACTGAATTTATATGTAAACAGTACATGAACTAATGCATACATATGGTGACACACAAATATTAATTTCTACAAGTTTATTTTATCAGAGAAATATATCAGGAGCAAAAACAAATCATCTCTTATAGTATACATACACACTACCATACATCTCACATGTATGCTTACCATTGCCTAAAGAAGCCCCAATAATCTTTTAATAAAAAGAAAAAACTGAAAAGAAAAAGAAAAAACAGAAAATCCCTCACCTTTCTCCTGTTTCTGGTGGAAAACCAGCCTTCACAGTTCTCTTGGCCAGATACTTTGTCATGTGAACGTTTCATTCTTGTAACCTGTGAAAAGGAAAAGATCAAACATGGTACAACTAAATAAATCTTTACATTAATAGTTCATTTTTATAATGGATTAATGTTTCAATCTTACCACTATTAGTGGTAAGATTGAAACATTAATCCATTAGTGTGGTGGTCATTTTAGCTTTGAACTTGGGAATAAATTTGTACCAAGTTAAATCTGGTATCATTAGAAGCAGAATTTTAAGCTGAGTTACATATCAAAGATCCACCATGGGAATATGTTTAGCAGCAATTTAGCTGAAGACACTCATTTGACCGAAACTTTATTTGACATGGGCTTTTGGGGCCTTCAAAGCTCCTACACCATAACTTTGTTGTTTATGCTCCAGCAATCACCAAATTTGATACAGTGATGAATCGTGAATTTTGTCAAAGATTTTGAATGTTCTTGTTAGCTTTCATAATTTCTATTTATTTTTTTGCAGGGGTGATAAATTCCAACTGAAAGCTTTCCACTTGGGGGGCACTCCGATTATTTCAACGCCCACTTATTAGAATTCCGAAAGATTTCCAACACAGTTGATTTTATTGACAAGTTTTACAATGGTCATGTTCTGAAGGCTGGCAAATGAAATTCTTGCAACAAACTTCCAGAGAACATGGGCATATTCTTGCCAATTTCTAGTTTCAAGGGACTTTTGCGTTGCGTCAGTTACATCACCTTTATTGTGACCCAGTCCTGCAGAGACTAATTTTAAAGATTAGATTCCTTTTCTATTAATCAGCCATAATGAATGCAATTCACCAAGAAAGGCATTTGTAATTTATTCAAATATTTTGAAACTGAGACCTGAACATGATCAATTCTCTCTAAATGTTACGTCAGTTACTATGGAATTGCTCATCAGTAGATATTTCAGTACATGTTATTGTTACTCTATTGTGAGCGAAAAGCTGCAGCAAGTTCTTTCCCTTATGAAATGAAATTCTGCATTCAGTGGTACTAAATTCAACTTGGTACAATTTTATTGAATAATCTTTACAGCAGTACAAGATTTATTAATTACATGCCAATAGATCAAAACTTATAGTAATTTAAATTTGGTGGAATGATTACAATGAGGTGTCAGTTGTATTGTTTATATATATGTAAATAAATAAACATGCCGAAGCAAGCTCCCAGCAGCCCCCATTCCGTTTCCAGTCCCAGAAAGCGCGGACCGGAAGTAGGAACAGGGAAGGCTCAGTTCAGCACAGGCATAGCTCTGATCAACATGTGTCTTTCGTTACATCCTTTCTTAACACGCTTAAACACAGTTACGAATCAAACGCATTCTAATCTCACACAGCTACCACAGAAAGAACAACAAAGGCACTTAAACACAACAAGAACATTACAGGGGTGTATTAATGTTATAACACTGAAACCTTTGACAACAAAGGAAACTTACTCAAGGCATGTCAAAGTGGGTTTTATCAGAGACATTTGTAAAGAGTTGCTGATGTTTCAACTGATTTTCTTTTTTTTACCTCTTTATCTTCATTTTTCCCTTCACAACATTTTGGCTGGTTCATTCTACTGTCTTCTTTGTTGATCTGTTAGCTGCATTGTATTATAGCAGGTCTTTGACGAGCTGGAAAATTTCTCTGGATTAGGTCTTCTTGTATGCGCGCACGTGTGTGTGTGAAGTTGTTTGTGGTTGTGGCCCCCACATAATAATTTTCATGCTTTACTTACAAATGAAATTTTTTAATGTTTTTAATGTTATATGACCAATTTCTTTAATTTTCAAATTTTCCATTTTTGTCAATTTTAGACCCAACTCTAAATAACAGTGTAGAATTTGTTTAATAATCCTACTTAGAATTAAGAGTGTCTGTTTAAAGCTGCCAAGAATTATCTGGATATCTGCATGCCTGACCACGTGAGGGACAGAATATTTCTAGTTTGACGCCAAATGTCTGACATCATGAAGAAGGAACATGAAAAATGTTTTGTTTTTAGAAGATGATGAGTCAACATGCATAGAGACCCATCACTACTGTTGGCTAGGGCCTAAGGCAAAGGTCCCAGTGGATGGGCTAAAAAACTTCATCAACTTGGACTGCTGCCTGCTTTCTGCAACAAGAATCTGCCCAAACAACTTCCTATCAGCCTTGAGGAGAACTTTTCTGTTGCAAAAGTTACATGATTTCTTGCCAATGTCTGAGAATGTTTTCAGCTTCTTTGTAATCCTGTCATGAAATGTTGTGCCTGGACTGTCTCCATCCTCTCTTGCTTGAAATCTTCATAAGCATCTTCACCTATTTTATGGGCTTCAATACCAGTGGACAAACTGGCAAGTTCTTCATGGTCAGGATGGAAAGGACCGATTCAGTTGGACATCAGCTTCAACCTTCCTGATTCTTGGTAATTGTAGATCTAGATTACTGAAATCATTCTCACCAGTCATATCCCTAAGCTGCCCCAGGTATATGTTCCTGTACTCAGATGTAAGGTAGTATCTTGTCTCAGCTCCCTCCTTCAGACTAAAGCCCTTTGTTCTGCCAAGAGTTTGTGTATCCCTGTTGACATCCATTGAAATCTGCCTAGTATCTAATAAATTGGCGACAAAGATTTTGTGAATTATGAACTCCGAGACCAGTTTAACTGGTAAATAACTTAAAACGAAAAGTTATTTTGACTCTACAAACTGTTCTTAAAGAGAAACAGCGACGCATGGAAAAATATTTTTTAAAAACAAAACAGCGGGATACATCGGAAACATGGAACCTTACAATGTATCAACCAGAGATTTATCATCATACGTGGAGCGAGTCAAGGAATATCTCGAATTAAATGACATTAATGAGAACAAGAAAGTGTTGGCATTATTAAGCCTTCTCGGGGGTAAAATGTACGGATTAATATGCAGTCTAAAGGCGCCAGAAAAACCAAACAAAAAAACATTTGACGAACTGGTAAAGCTGTTACAGGATCACTTATCTCTCCGAAACGGAATGTAAACGCTGAAAGATTTCGCTTTCACAAATGGGACCAAAGAGAGGGCAAAAATATGAATATGTATCTCGCTGAAATAAAGAAACTGACACAGAATTGTGAATTTAGTGACAACTTAAACGATACATTAAGAGACAAGCTAGTGTGTGGATTGAGGTCGGAACAAGTAACAAAAAGACTACTTTCCGAGAGGAAATTGACATATGCTAAAGCCGTGGAAGCCATGGAAACCGCTGCGAGAGATGCATACAAATTAAGGAGTAGCAAACCAGATGAGTTACACTATTTCAAGTCAGCCAGACAGACACAGAAAGGTCAAGGACAGCCATTTAATGGTAGAGCTTCTGAGAGCCAGCTAACTCAAGGTTACCGATGTGGGGGTCAACATCAACCATCCACGTGCCGTTTTAGACGCCATATGCAGACATTGTTTTAAAATGGGGCACATCGAAAAGAAGCACCAGATCAAGGTAAGTAAACAATTTTATTTTAACAAAAACAAAGCTGTTCATGAATGCAGTAGATACAATCAGACTGAAGTTTATATCTTCACACATGACAGTAGTGATGAAGAAGATCTGTTAGTCGCTAACCTCGATATCGACAGCGTGAACACTAACGAGGGTTACACCCAGTGTTGCCAATCAACCCCTGAAGATGGAGTTTGACACTGGATCGGCTGTTTCAATCATGCCACAAGTCTATGAGAAGTTTTCACATATGAAATTGTTGAAAATAAACGTTATGATGCGTACCTACAGTGGTCAGCGGCTACACCCCAAAGGAATAATCTGCGTGTCGGTTGAGTGCAATGAAATTAAAACCGACAATATGGATCTGTATGTGGTGGATTCACCCGGTCTCGCACTGTTAGAGACTGAATTCGACTGAATTGGCATGAAATTCGACTGAATTGGCATTCGACTGAATTGGCATGAAATAAAAATGTTGAGAGTGACACCAGTGCAGAAATCCACACAGGCAAGGCTACAAACATTGCTCACCGAATACAGTGAAGTGTTTTCAGAAGAACTGAGTACATTGAAAGGAGTCAAAGTCAAACTGACGCTTTAGGAAAATAGTTCAGTGTTTGTGAAAGCTAGGCCCATACCATATGCCATGCGACCAGCAGTCAAAGCCGAACTAGATCGATTGGAAAACCTAGGAGTCCCCACTAAAGCACAGACCAGTGAATGGGCTTACGCCGATCGTACCAGTGGTGAAATGGTCTGGAGATTGCGATATCAGCCCAGGGGACACAAGGGAGTGAATACCTCGAGTTGCCTCAACCCATAAGACGGAAGTGAGTTCCCGGTCATGCGCCGGGCAAACCAGGGGGAAATAAAGAGAATCACACGAAGTGAGGGGACAGCAGTCTCTTAAACACTGAAACATATGGGAAGAGGAGAGTCAGCAAAGAAAAAGCTGGCAAATTTCCTGTTAATGTACAGAAATACGCCTCATGCAACCAGCGATGATCTTTTTGATGTTGCAGACTCAATGTTTTGAAACCTGAAATTCAACAATAGGTGGCCAACAACATTTTGAATTTAAAAAGTGAAAAAAAAATGTTGAAATTGTCATCTGCTTCTTTGCCAATCGGCCGCTAGAGTGGCGGCCATTTTGAAACGGGAAAGGTCACAATTGCCAGTATGGACTTTCAATCCATATGGTTCACAGTTTACTAGCGAAATACTTTTTTTTTCCAATTTTTTTCGAATATTCAACTTAATCAAATCTTGAAATAACTTTTTAACCCACGCATGGCTAAATTAAATGTTCATAAATTTTTCATAATCGAAACATCTGCGGAGTCGTATGAAATGCAGTTTGCCAAAATTATTCAATCTGATTTTTAAAAGAAATACTTAATTTGTATCCATTAGTGTTAAAAAAGGGTGGGGGGGATATGCTGAATTAAGACTAATAAATAATAAAACTACTACAACGCTGATAAAGAGTGGGGCGTTTGAGGTCACTTTTTCTGGATCAAATTTCGGGGGCACAATGGGTTTGTTGTATAAAATGTGTTCTACGTGGATTTTATTGATCAAAAACATCTATATATAAATTAACCATAAATCATTTGTATACATTAGCCATTTTATTAGATACATGAAATAGGCCCAAATAAGTATCAGCTAAATAGTTGCACTTAAATAGATTGTTTTTTCTAGTGTTCATTTTTATATCAATATTACAAATTGTTCTTTATTCAAATTTTTTTACAAATTTATTTTGTTCTTTGTCTTAGATTAAGATAAATATAAACATTACTTTTATTAAAATCTAATCAAATATACAAAATTAACATGTTCTGTGTTCAAAAACTCGTTGGGCACCGGTAATGACACGTGTTACATTTTTTTTATTTTTCAAAACACCCACTAAAGCTGGTTTACAATTTTTTTTTAATTATAAAAACAAATTAAATCAAAAAATATCTAAACAATTCATTTTAAACGCAACAAAAAATATCTAAGTTGGCAATGCTGACACCGACAGACTTGAAATTGAAACTTGTTAAAGTTAATCATTAACTGTAACGAGCTTCAGTTTTTTTTGTTTTGTTTTTTAAATTTAAAACTACCAGTAGGTCGTCAACAGAAAATCTGGTAAATATATTCATCAAATGGTATTTCGAAAAGAAAAGAAATGGAAAAATCTACAACAAACCTTCTTCAGTGGTTTCGTCGCTTTTCGATTGAATTTCCCGCGTACGATGATTATCTCCCTTCCTTCCTTCGTTTGCAAAAGACGTTAATCCGATGATTGGGAACTGCTTTCTTCATCCATCACCGATAAACAAACACTAACATTAATTACATTTCGTAACCGTATCTACACGAGTGCAATGCGATCTCGAATATCATTTTTCTAGCCAAAATCAGTAATCTATCATTTTTTTTACACTCGGGTGTATAATGTTACGCATCAATTTTGACCCTGAGTTTTAATATTAAATTTCTGTACACTACTACCAGTTTAATTAGTTACGGTAATTTTTTGGTTTAAAAAAAGGATTTTTAGAATTTTAATGAGAAAAATATGTGAACCTGGAAAAATTATATTCGAGATCGCATTGCATTGTAAATATGTTACGAAACTAAGTAATGTTAGCTTGCGGTGATGAGTGAAATCGGGAAAAGGTAGTAATTCTGCGTCCTAGAAATAATTCAGAAACGCAAAGGGAGATAACTATGTTAATTGT
>VCCN01002735.1:4580882-4623282 GCA_006491835.1 Architeuthis dux | reverse complement strand
TATAAACTATAGAAAAGATATTAAAGTTCATTACACACTAACATTTGTCATATTCATTTGTTGTTGTTTGTGAAAAATAATCCAAGAAAAGATCTTGTCTAATGGACTGGAGTTGTTAGAAAATATTAGTCAAATAATAATGCTCAGATGATCATTCTTTAACTACTGAGCCAAATAAATATTACTTTTGCCAAAGAACGTTCTGAAGCAACAGTTTCCATACTAGGAGTGCATATACTGAGACATTAATTCTATTGGGCATCAACTCTTAGGTGTTCAATGGGACTCTCACATGAGCTGGGTGAAGAAACAGAAGATGCAGTACCTCTACTTCTAATGTGTACTTTTCTTTTTGTCACTTTTGTGACATGGTACTAGTGAAGGATCATGGGACTAATAAAATCTGATTCCTAAATAACTTCATTTAGCAGATCCAAAATCAATCAAATACGTTCTCTACTTTTATTCTTCCACAACATAAAGTAAATACAAGTTCTTCTTTCCCTTTTTCTAGCCACTCATTTTCAACCTTCCCTCGACTATGAGCAAAACACTACCAACCGAGTTCACTGCACACAGTCACAATCAAACATTTGTTTTATTGTTGTCTGATGGGCAGGGTTGCCAGATTAGTTTTCTCAAAATCAGACAAAACGGTCAACCCTGCTCCAAATCTGTCAAATTCAGACAGAAAAAATTAATGGCTAAAAATAGCTAATAGTGGCTAAAAGAATGAAAATAAGTGGCTAAAAGCAGCTAGATCATTATCACAATAATGAAAATAAATAGCTAATAGTGGCTATAAGTAGCTAGATCATTATCACTGTAATGAAAATAAATAGCTAATAATGGCTAAAATTAGCTAGATTATTATCACAATAATGAAAATAAATAGCTAGAAATGGTTAGAACTGATATCCGATATCTAAATACAACAAAAAATATCTAAATTTTTAATAGGACATACAGAGCGAAAACAGACACAATGTCCGAAATTGGACATATCTTGCAACCCTGCTGATGGGTCTGTTAGAAGGAAATTACCACAAAATAAAACAGTAACATTTCTATTGAAACTATTAGAATTGTGTTAACCTCTGATGAAATAAGATGTCAAACATGGGATTAGAAACAATGTAAGAGGCACAAAAAAGACCAAAGGTTTCCTTATAAAGTACAAACTCCAATGGAAATTATGAATCACAGCCACCCATAATATGCTTCTTTCTACCTTGTAAATTAAGCAGTAGGGGTGGTAAGAAAAAGTTACCTTGATGAAAATGCTACCAGTAGGGTTTGAACTATAAATTCATGATTTAAGAAAGAAAAAAAGGGGGTCTCGTTAGTCATATGACCAATGTCTTTAAGCAAGCATGCCGTGTTGGGGGTGATCAATCGAAAAATTGGAAAAATGGGTGATCAATGAATAAGTTACTTCTCTTGCATTTTGTTAGGCAGTGGTCACTAAAAAAAAGTTTGAATTTTCAAAAAACAAGCGGGATGATCAATTTAGAATAAACTTACATTGCAAACTGAACTCCCATAAAAACCTATTTAGGGGTGAATTTTCAAAAAACAAAAAAAACCTTTTCCCTACTATGAATGGTTAGGAGTGGGTGAAGTCCGGATACATAGATACATATAAATGTCAGAACATGAATAACCTAAATCCAGCAACAGTGTTTAAACCAGTCTGTTGTGGGTAGCAGTGATTAAAAAGCCTGTAGATATTTATTATGTTTACCCTAGTCTGGCTTTGTGGCCCCAACAGAGGAATCCCTAGTGAGAACTGAAATCACTAACAATGTTGCTAAGCCGACACCTTTATAACGTGAGAGATACACTTTAGAGCTAGGACTATTTTTACAGAATGTACAAAATCATAAACTGGCTAAAATTCTTAAATTAAAATACAATTAAAATGATAGAGCAAACATCTAAGTTCACCTCAGTTAATGGGGAGGTCTGTAAACTCATGTACTTTATATTATGTAGAGAGATGCATTTTCTTAAGAAAATATATATCTACTTCTGTTAGGCAACTAAGTAAATGAAGCTCATGGTGCAAACATTTAAATTCCTTTTATATTTTGATGCAATCATCCAGCGACCATTTTAGATATCTTAAATATATTTTTCAGTAAACTTTCAAGGAATTTAGCCCAAATTGTGGCCTGGACCTTGTGAACAGACGGAACCAGCTGCAAACTATTTACTGTCATATATCTGATATATTGGTAATATACAATTCTTAATCTCAGAAACTGATATCAATTCTTACTTTTATAGGATTTAAACTAACAGTTGGGTATCAGCTTAAATGATAAACTCAGATTCCATTTTATACATTTATATAAATGAAAATATTTTATTTAAACCTAACAAAAACAATTTAAAAAACAAACAGATTACACACTTTTTTTTAAGGTTATTTTATTTAAAGAAAGTCAGTTATTATATTTAATATAATTTAATATCGGAGATTCGTTAGTACAAATTAATATGTCACTTTATATGATGAATAATGATTTATCCAAGGAGAGAAGAAAAATCATTATTGGAATCCTAATGAAAACACTAAGACATGTCATATAGGACATACACTGGCTAACCTAAATTAGTTCCTTACTTTATGAAAGATGAATAAACTTAAATGATTAAGTAGGAAAACAAAGTTTTTTTTTCTTTTTCTCCAAGAGGAATGTCACAGACTTTGGCCATTTCTTTAGGGAGATAACCAGAGGTAATACAAAATACTGTGGGATATCACTGGGTCAATTAACCCCAAAAACACTAAAAGTAGGGAGGAATGATTCCATCAACAGTCAGAAATTTACAATAGGTCATCAAAAATCATTCAACCATAAAAAATAATAAAAAATTTTTCACTCATTTTTATTTTTTTCAAATTTCAACATATCTTTTTACTTTCATGGATTTTTTTTCATTTAAAATTTTTTTTGTACTTTTTTGTATATTTATTGGAAAAATATTGAATTGATTATATTGATGTTGTGTGTAGCCAACGTGATATAATTGTCAAATGCTACTGAAAAATAATTGAATTATTTCTTGCAATATTTTTGTATATCTTCTCTGTGCTGCTTTTTATCCATTTTTGTTTGGTTCCTTTGCCAAAATTTTAGTGACTATAGACAGTGACGATGAGAGTCGGGCATCATTTTTGTAAAGTATTTCAGTTTTTCTTCTTTTTTCATCAACTCTTCTTTCAACTTCTGTTTTGTTTTTTGACTTTCTTTTATTGTATCATATTTGCCAGCCTATAAGTTTTACAAGGGTATTTTTTTAACTATTACTCACCACAACTCATCCTGACTCCCTAGATATCAGCTCAAGTTTTTGGGGCTTGATTTCCCAACATATTGGATGCAGTGTGATATTTAGATACGTTTAAAAAAAAAATAGTATGTTTTATAGGCCAGTAAATATGATAATTCATATCAACATTTTATGAGTGATAAAACTAATTGAAGAGATTTTTTCTTTTTTATAAACCCCATCGTATTTATAGCAATCTACCAGTTAAATAACTAAAATATCCCCCAGGTAGGCCATGACCATACACTAAAAACATGTGCTTTTATTTATATTCAGTACATAGATTCTCACAAGGGCTAGATGACTTGTTAAAGAACAAACCTTTTTGATGATGAACTAGTTGTACTATTACTCCAGCAAATTACTGTGTGCCCCCCTCCCGTCAATTGTTGAAACATTACTTATTTTTTTAATTAAAAAAAAAAAGTAATCAAAAAGATTTTCCACTACTTAATGTATAAAAAGATCATTTCAATAGCTTATGTAATTTTGAGGTCATTCCAACAACAAAAGCAACAAAAAGAATGAGTTCAATAGTCCAAACAACTCTTGAAATTCATTAACTGATTAACTTTTCAGATAAAGATAGAAAATCTTGAAAAGACTCAGGTTTTTCCTTGAGTGATGCACAAAAAAGTTTAGCATTTAACATTAGTTCATTTTTATTGTATTTTATGAATTCAACAAGAATTCCAAAAGAATTTGAAAATAATTATTTTTTATAAAATCAAAGTTTTATTCTCGTCTTTTATTTTCTATTTGGAAATTTATTAATTTTAAAACTTTTTATTGTGGGTAAAAGTTTAGTTGTATCTGGTGGGTGGGGTAATTAATATCTCCTTTATTTAAGATTTCATATATGGAGACTATCATTATTAATACATACTAAAATGATAAAAGTTTTATTGGAAAAGATTTTCATTAACTTAAATTAATATAAATATTTATAACATGAATAATTCTGTGCTGCATGATGAGCAGTTTTTTGAATATTGAAGGGGACAAGCCCCCCCCCCCCCGGAGATTCTGTAAAAGTTAAAAGAATGGCTGGGTATATATGAAACACACGAGGGAATGAAATGCTCTGACCTCTGTTTCAGGACACCCTTCAAGGATAATGTGTAGTAGCACCTGTTTGCTTCCCTCTTGACAAGAGGATTATATAACAATTTAAACATTTGTATATTTGATCTACTTGAAAATGTTTGGCACTGCATATAGCAGTTAATGTGCCATAACATTACTTTTATAATCTATTCATAATTTGTTGTCAGAAATGAAGAAATTAAATATATTCTAGCTTCATTTCAAGACTGTGGTACAAATCATCTGAAGGCTGTTTTTCAAGAATGAATATAGCATCATCATATGATTAGATAAACTGAATGTTTGTGCAACTCACTTGTTAGCATAGAAGCCATTGTCATGGCCACAGCTGTGGATTGGACTCTTGAATGTTGATAGGTCCAGTGAAACTGACCAGTAAGTCATAGCATGGTCAGTTCTGCAGTTCAATTCAGTGGATTGAGGAATGGATTTTTAAAAAATTGCTTCTCTTTTTGAGAACCAAACCTTCTTATAGATTTTTAAGTCTTGAATTTTGATGAAGAATATAAAAAAATGGCTGCTTATTTTCTGAAGAAAAAGTCGTTCAAGCTTTGAATATCATTAGTTCTGTGGTTTGTCAACCTGATGAATGTGCTGAGAACAAAGTGCAATCTGGTAATGGAAGCTTGTGCAACTTGATCACGAGACTACCACAATTACCACCACCTCTAAATGTTAGTCAACCACAAGGCCATCACAAAAGATATAACTCTAGACACCTTTTTAGCTTTGCAGCAGAAGTAAGGATTTGATGTATTAAAAAAATAAAATATTGGCCCTGGCCAACTAAAAACCACACTTCTTTGAGGCAGATTCCAACAAAGTGGTTTGAATCAATTTCTACACTCATACCTGATCTTATTCCAAGAGTTGTAGTCTGACACTGTCGGAATTCCAGTTTGGCACTCCTTGTAATCTCTTCAAGGTGGGTATGATATGAATATCAGATACTTGTAATTTTCCCCTCACACTTGATGTGTAGAATTTAATGGATTGTTAAATAATTTGGAACAAAAGAAAATCAATTTCAAAATTTTAAAATTCTAGTAGAACATGATAAAAATGTATCAGTAATTATAAAAACATTTTCACTTTCAGTAACAGTTTTCAAAATAGGGAGAAAATCATAATTACGTACACAAAGTTCATAAAATGGATTATTTAAAAAAAAATTGGTAACTTAAATTTGAAATTGAAAATTAATCTTTTTAAAAAGTAAACAATCTAAGATATTAGGTATGTTATTGTAAGTTTAAAATTCATTTGTATTAAAAACAATTACTTGCTAATAATATCTTTAAACTACTTGCGGATACATTGTAACCAAAATTTAATTTCCTCAAATGAGCTAAATCTTTCTCCTTGAATATTACAGCCATAATAAAGAAGCACATTTTGGCTTCAGCTTATGTTTGAAAGAAAGTCAAGAATTGTTGAAAGAAAGCAACATTTCTAAGTAATGACTTTAAAAATTAAATGTTGCAATAGACCATTGCATTAAAATTATTTTTTATTTAAACTATTACATAATGAAAGATAACTTAGCAAGTTAAGAAAGATGTTAGTGGCTTTTATTAAGCCAAGCTAAATCATTGCTTCAGTTTCATTAAAATATAATAATGGCCTTTTCCAATTTGAAAAAAAATGTTTTATAACATTTTTTTAATCACTTTAAAAGAGTATAAAAGTGAAAAATCCCTGGCTCCAAAACTGATTAAAAAAACTGATTTAATGTTAAGTAATATAAATGCTTTGTAATTTAAAAATAAAACTGGGGTAGGGTAAAAAACAAAGTTGAAATTTTAATTAACAACAATTATTCAAGAAAAAAATTAAATTATTGTTTGGAAATTTATTCAAAAGCAAAAAGTCAACAAAACTGTTTAATATGTTATTAAAATAATGCCGAGTTTTTTTAGCAATTTTTCTCAGGTTATCAAAATTTGGATATATAAGCAAATTGATAATTTTTAAAAATATATAATTATGTATAATGGTTTATTGGTTAGTATTAACAAATTATTCATTATATAAAACAAGATAAGTATATTTTAACTGAATTAATAATGTAGGCTTGTAACAGAATACATTGTTGGTTTTCCGGTTAGATGTTGTCAAGTGTAAAGGTCTAGACTTTGTATTGTCCAGCACTTCACCTTCTCACTTGTATCTAATTAACTGTCTTTGCCTCACTCATCATCAACACTGTCATTCTTCACTTGAGTCATCATAACATGGGATTCTTTGTTGTCATTGTCGATGTTTTAGTTGTGAGATAAACAGGTTTTTGTGATGTTTTCTATTTCCATAATTATCAACCAACCTGTTTTGCCAACATGGTGGGCAGTTGTGTGTGAAAAAGAAGAATCAGTCAAAATGGAACAAATAAACTCCAACACACAGAGGAAGTCTATGTAGATATAAATTCCAATACAAAATATTTCTCTTGTTTCTTTTGTAGTTTTTCTGTCTATGGTTTGAACTTTAAAAAAATCCTCCTTCATTGAATTCAGTGTTTATTGAAACCTAGTCCAATTTCATCTATTGACTGTGCTGCACTCATCACTGTATAGGTTGCAATTGACACTTGCTGTTTTACCAGATCCCAGATGTCAGCATTTCTGTATTTTATCTTCCACATGGCTTCACGAATGCCTGGAAAGTAGGCGTCTGAGTAGGAATCATATTCGTTGGGAGCGTACACAATATGTCTACAAAGAAACAAAAATGTTTCTGCATTAAAGAGAAATAGAAACATTTATGATAATGACATGAAAAATGCCAAAAGTCTGATAACAAGCTTAGTAACTGGATATCTTTAATTTTAGACAATTTTTTTAAACATGCAGTACATACTGTTTCTCTTTACAGACATTCTTTGGTCTTAAAAATTGCAAAAGGTTTTTTTCCACCTTCAAAGCCTTTGTATTACAGTCAATGTATCTGAAATTAAGCAGGTTATTCAAGATGTCAGCAGAGCTGCTGTAATCTCTTCATTGATCAGTCTAGCACTAGAAAAATGACAATTATTTTCTTATAGAAAGCTGTATAAAAGCATGTTTTATCTATCATTTCTTCTCACATGCCAAAAGAATGACAGCTCCTAGCATAAATAAGGCCGATGCAATATACTGAAAATACCAAAGATAAACTGGCATCATTATAATAATCTGCAACTTGAAAATTGTAGTAATATGTCAATAGGATCAAGTGACTTAAGTGTCAAAATGGACTAACTCACTTGTACATTGGCTTTCCGGGAATCCCTTCAGGATCAATGAATACTCTTTCCAGTTCCATCATCTTATCATTGAGTCTCCGCACTTCTAAGGGACTGCAAGAAAAATGTGGAATTTCTTTCTAATAACAAATTAGATGAATTTAAAGTTCTCTCCAAATAAATTGCTTCAATTTGTGGAAGAGGGCTAGTGTTCTATATATATTTCTTTTTATTAGCAGCTGTGTAACTTGGTCAACTGCCACTTAATTTTGGTCATATGATTCATAAATGTTATATTTAAAATTGTAAATAATGTTTTTTCTTCTGTATTATTAAAATTAATTAATTATTTGTTCTGTTCAGAAATTACAGCTAATCAGAGGTTCAGGGAGTCCATTTTACATGAAAGGTTCAATTATTTTTAATGATTTAACAGAAGCCCAAGGGAAGCATGAATGTATGTATGTAAAAAAATGTGTGCATTGTATCATATACACACAGACATATATATATTACTAAAGATCTGAGATAGGAACCAAGATGTCTATACATTGGACTGTAGGGTAGGTTGAGCTTTTAACAAACTATTGAACAAGAATGGCTTAGTTAAGCTTTTATTAAAATCAAAATTGTTTATCTGAATTATGTTAAAGATAAAAAGAACCCAATATCTGTTGTACAAGTTTAAATTGCACTTAGAAACATATTGGTTTTAGAAAGACTTTACAAAGTTAAAAATGTGAGTAAACAATTTTTAGAACAATGATTTCAAGGAGTGAACACACCTTATAAGTAATAACTGTAACCTTTTTCTTCAATATTAATTCAATCAAAATGGAAGTATAGAAATATTACAAAATTGTTTTCCACATCATACAATATAGAAGGGAATGTATAGATACTGATACATAGATATTTCTAAATGATTAAATGTATATCAATTTTTACTGTTTCCATTATTATTTTCTATAGATTTTTCTCTGAAAGTCTATAACTTGAAAGAAGGTAAATCCAAAACTAAGTAGATGTGATATGTATATCAACAAAAAAGGGTGGTAAACTGAATTTTTGGGTTTAAAATGGATAAAGTTAGCAAGATTTTAATATTTTTTAATGTTAATAGAATTTAATATAAACAAATTATATACTTTTTTAGATGAAAGTTTAAACAAAATAATGGTGATTGCTTATGTATATTGTTGAGGAAAGAAATGAATAAAGAAACAATACTTACTTAGATTTATTTATACTTGGCATGTATACATCGTGAAAACGTTCAGTAGCATGTACAAATGCTATGGAAGCATTTATCAGTGATTCTGGAAAACAAAACCACAGAGAATGCATTATTTCAGAAAAATAACAGAGACATAACGGGGGAACAGCAAGAATATTGCATCTGTTTTATGGTAAAAGATGAAATTGTCAACAAAGTCGAAACAGAAGTAGAAGTGTAGCTGCATTTATAGATAGATTAAAGATATTGTTCAATATTGTATCTTTCTTTTCACTAAATGGGCCATATTCATTTTGAAATTTTCATTCATAATTCCTAACTTTTGTTGTTCACTTTGATAGATTGTATTACTATTATGAATATTGTAAGGACTGCAGTGTGTATAGCAACTGGGCGCATTTTCTTTTAATTCCTTTCATTCTTGATAATTACAAAATATTTAGAAAGTTAACAGGAAAGAGCATAAAGTTACATGGAGGACAGCCAGTTCCAGATATAGAATTACATGGAGGACAGCCAGTTCCAGATATAGAATTACATGGAGGACAGCCAGTTCTAGATATAGAATGATATAAAATCTTAACTTTTCTATTTTCTCCTAAACAAACTGAGTGTGATCAACATAACCAAATTAAAAAGAAAACTGCACAAGCTGGACTTTAAATTTAAAAACACAAAAACATGACAAACGTGTAGAACTTATTTTCTCTTAAATAAAGTACAAACAAAGCAACTTTTTCTTCAAATATGCTACAATATTTTGTGCAGGTGACCCAATATATGTATAGTGATACAAATTAAAATGACTTATGACTCAGCTCCATTTCAAAATAATTTACATTGAAATCTTATTACCCTTGTTCTTGTTGCAGAAAATAATTTGTTAAATAACTATTAATCAATAAAATACTTTTAAAAATCAAATGTTTAAAATAAAAAATAAAGCATCATCTTTTGTCTTTTTAACACAATCAAGTTAATGTTACATCAATTAACTTTCAGATTACTTTGGAATGAAATATCCTATTTATAAGATTATGCAAAGAAAATGTACTAGCTGTGACAAATAGAATACCTCAGAGAATTTAAAGGTTTCCATTTGAAAATCCTCACCTGATAAAGCTGAAACACTATCTGGAAACAACAGATATTCAACAAGTGTTTATTTTATATTTATTCAGTTAAAATGAAATTTTAGCATATAATAAAAAATTCACTTTTAGTATTTTGGTTAGTTTGTACTGATTTCCTCAGACAAAATGACGATGTAAATATGCATCAAGTCATTTTTTCTAGTCAGTGAATAAAAAGGTCTTCCTATTTGTCATTTCTTGCAAATGTGCAAATCAAAAAATGTTTTCCACATCATGATGCAATGAGATAGAAAAAATAACAGGTATATATACCTTTTTCTTCAGCTTTAAATGTTGTCGCTAAATACACCAGCAGAATTCTCCACTACTTGGAGCCAAGATGTAAAAAATGTTTGCTTCTCAATCTTACTTTTTATATGAAAAAATGTGGATCCAAATGAAATGTGACTGGCCAACTAGTAGTAATCACTGCACTGAGCTGAGCTGGCCTTGGGATTCTACAAACTAACATAAAAACAGGATCCCAACTCAAAAGAGACAGTGGGACTTGCAACGACCCAAAAGCTTCTACAGTCAGCTCTTACATAGTCAAGTCCTATCATCAACAAGAATCTACATTCAGCTCACCAATTGCTACTTGATATGTGTTTTACTCTTCATCTGAACATTCTCATGAACTAGGACCTAATGTCTCAACTAGCTCACTTCAGTTGAATTACTGTCATCATAACACAACCAGAGGCTGACCATGACTACTAGTTATAACATACTTATAAACAGAATTCAGAACTAAGAATAGAAAAGGTGATTATTTACCATAGTTGACTGAATGATTTTTCCAAGACTGTTCATAATCACATTTCAATGAGTAGACATAGACAGCAATGGCATTTGAATATCTGCGAAGATCAAATGGCAGGACGTCAGCTGTAGCAAGATCACTGTAAGAAAGAAGAACAAAGATATCAATCGTGAGGTGAAGAGTTGACACTTTATGAACGGCTTACTTTGCCTATGTACAGTTTATCCAAATGTCAATTATAAATGCAGATAGAAGTATTTATTAAGGAGAATTATAAATGCACATATGAATATAAATGAGAAAACAGATGTATACAAATGGAGAGTTAGGTCTAAAAGGAAATTAATTGAAAAGTCTTCGACTGAATTCACTGAACAGAAATTTCATTTTTGAGATAAACAAAGTCTTAGAGAATGGTTTTGTCTTTTGATATCTTTTCAACACTCTAGTCACTCTTCGTGTAATGGCCAATTTGTAATAATATGACATCACTAGCTGGTCAGGTATTTTGATAAGAGAGTGGGCAAAAAGAAAGCTGCCGCCTACTGAAAAATCCAGTCAGGCTCGTTAGGTACTTTAATACCAAAAAGTACAAAATAAAATGCTATAACAATGCCTCTCTCTTTTAATTGCTGGTAATGTTTTCTTAAAAAGACATGTTTCCTCCTTAAAATAGGTGGTATTTAAAGCAAAAACAAATATTCCCTTTTAGAAATAGACATTGTTAGGAATCCTAACAATTTAAAGAATGGAGATTTCATTGAAAAAAGGTTTGGCAAAAGAAATAGACTTCTGACAATTTAAATCAAAATGTATGTACTTTTAGGCAATGTCAGAGTTCATGCCTTAGGATATATAAGTACATTCCATTGTATATATGATGCAAGTGATATAGACCTACCATGTCATTACAGCCCAGAATTGTGTTATGGCTAATGTGTAGTTGAAGCTTGGATCAATAAATGTGCTGTACATGTGAAATGTTTCATAGGCAGTGTGGTAAGTTGGGTATGATAAGACTGGCCACTTTTTCTGGAAACAGAAGAAAATTTAGCATTAAATTCATAATTAGTCTTTTAAAAATTTTTTTACAATTGTAAGATAATTTATTATTTACTGCATCAAGATTTTTAAAAAAATTACTTTTATTAAATATTGTTCATTATTAGATATTATAATAATTATTTTTTTAAATTCAAATTTATTATTAATTTGAGCTGAGATAATCAGATATCATTGATTATGAGTGCAAGAGAAAGAAAGCAAGTCTGTTTTTAGCTGCAATCACACTCTTTAAAATCAATTTTAACATTGACAGCTTCTTAAAAAATATATTTTTAATTAGTGCAAAACAAATTAGTGTTGTTTTCTTACTTGTAAAAAAAGTCTTTCTGCTTTAAATATTGTTTTTAATACTTTTGAAATCCACAAAGACTAAATTAGGATAAAACTTACTGTATTATATGTGTAGTAAAAGTCCATGCTCGGCACGCCAGCACGCTGGTAAAAGGTGGCCATATCACTGCCTGACCCAAGGGAGTAGTTAACTCTGTGTGAGAAGAAAGGAAGGAAACAATTTAGAACTATTTCAGAGAGATAGTGTGGAAGAGATCGTACTGCAAGAAGAACAAGCTGGGATGTTGCAGGGTCAAAATCCACTCCTACTTCTATTCTGACTGAAGATGATTACTGTAACTTTTGTATTGTATATATGATAGATAAATTTGTAAATATATAAGATGTGTCAGTTTAGCTCAGTTGGTAAGACAGCCACCTAGCAATCACTTGGTCGTGATTTCAAATCACGGTAGGGGAATGTTAATTTTATATATTGGTTTGGTTTAACTTGACATGATAGACAAACAGTGAAGAGTTTACTCCTCTGAATTAGGTGAAGATTGTTCTTGTTAGTTCTTGTTACGGGGGGAAAATAAAGTCAACTCCAATGGACTGAAGTTTGTCAATAGGAAGATGGCATGGAGTTACAAAGGGGGAGATACAGTAAGAAATTTGGGGAGGGACAAAAAAATACAGGTACAGCAGGGAATAAGGTAAAGTGAGTTTCTACTTGTAGTTTAGAATATGGTGAGACTGAAGGAGGAGGAGGAGGAGGAAGTGTGGACAAACAGACTTTAATGAGATGAGGAAATGTGGTTGTTCTCATTTTATTTAACTATTTTGTTCAAAAGGTTATATAGCATTGTACTTTTATTTTCACTTCATCTATCTTTATTATCAATTTGAACAGAATGTGTTAGCTGTTCTGTTCATTAAGGGAAAGGAAGCTTTCAAAGAGGAACTATTATTTCACCCAGAGCACTATTTGAAAGCATTGTTAGCCACTTGGGAGGGATATACCAGAAGGAGGTAGCCTGTTCTCTCAATGTCCTATAGAATTTATCAGCAACACAAGTGATCTGCCTATCCAGAGGACCAAACTCACAACAGTAGATGTTGAATAGAACCGACACAGTAAACTGACTTTTTATGCACTTTGCAGTATTGGCCTCTAGAGTGAACTTTTGAAAGTCCCCAGATGTTTACCAAATGAAAGTGAACACAAACCCCAAATCTGATTACTTCTAAGCAAATAAAGTCAATTTCTGTCAAAAAACAGAAAAAGCTCCAAATTCTATCATGCCTTATTAATTGTTCTTACCTACCTGCCTCGTTTTATTGGTTACCATTGTTTTCAAATTATATTTTACATTCAAATGGTTCTTCGGATGATTGAACTCCTTGTTAGATGTGGTGTAAACACAATGTTTTGACCGATCCATTCTTCAGCCTTCTTCAAGTGTAAAATGCATTTAGTCGATATTTTGATGTGAGCTGCTTCTTTGATTTTTCTCTGCTTCCAACATCAAAGAGGCAGCTCACATCAAAATGTCGACTAAATGCATTAGCCAGACAAGTGCGGATTTCAACCCGATGTGGCTTCCACTTCTCAACAGACCTAAACCCGACAAGACAAAGACACAGAAACACCCGGGCCCTGTGCTATAAGTGTTATCCCCTTTAAACATAACTTCTATTTAACCCATCACACTCGGATTTCATACTTGAAGAAGGCCGAAGAATGGATCAGCCAAATCTTCGTGTTTACAACACAAGAAGGAGTTCAATCGTCTGAAGAACCATTTGAATATTAATGACCCTTCTCAAAACTATAGAAAATATCTATATTGTACAGGTATAAAAATTGCTGAAATTATGCATTCCAGCATGAAAGCCTGAGTGATAATAATGACAAAAAAATGAAATCCACAAATCTAATTCATTATTTGAACAAATCTGACAAAATCAAAAGTAAATGGGTGGGGGGAATCTATCCTAGTGACACTTTGGTGCACTTGGTGCTAGGTTTTTGCAATTTGGTCATGATGTTAGAGATGACCATATCATTTGGGCATGATGTTAGATATGACCATATCATTTGGGAATGATGTTAGATATGACCATATCATTTATAAAAATCACTGCAAACAAGTTGGTGTTGAGCTGTGGTGGCCCGTGTGTACAATCCAATATGGCAACCACCGAAAAGCATCAATCTCATGTTTCCACTGCTGGTAGCCCCAGATTATTGCGTAATACCACTAATTATATGTATCTCTTCATGAGAAATCCATTTCAGGAGTTATTTCTGGAGAGAGAAAGCGAGTGGTCGCATGCGCAACTTGCATAGAGAATCAACAGGAGACACATGTAGAGACATGCTGGTGGGAGGAGGGGTAGGTTGTGGGTGCGGTGGTAGGAGCATGAAGGTGGGGGAGAGAGAGGTCACACACACAACTCAAGAGAATCAACGGGAGACACATGCAGAGGCATGGTGGTAGAAGTGGGAGTGTCAGCAAGGATCTATTAACAGGGTGTGGTGGTGGGAGTGGCAAGGCAAAGGGAGGGAGGGGGAGAGAGAGAGACAGACAGACGTCGCATGTACAATTCACAGAGAAAATCTTTTGTAAATCTTATAGTCATAATTGCAAAAACTTAGCACCAAGTGCACGATTATTATGAATTCCCTCCCTGCTAAAGCCCTCGAGCAAAATGTTGGCATATTTTGTAATAAATGGGATTTAGTCTAAAGAAATACACTTTGCCTTGTTTTTCAACTTTCTACCACCTTTATCTTTACACCAATGTTATAGTGAATATATTATAAAAAGTTTAAAACGGTCAGATAGAAATATTTGTACATGGATGGGAAGAGGAAAAATATTGAATTCCAGATGAAAGGAAATAGTGATCAGTTCATAATTGAGGACAGATTTCAACTTGAAAATTTATAAAGCAAAAAAAAAGAAGGAGAAATGAAATATACTGACTCTGGATTTGAATCAGAATTTTCATCTGAACCTGCTGTGCGGATCTTCCAAATTTCATACAATGTTGAGTGACTACTGGATGGATCAGGATTAGGAATCTGAGAAGAGATTTCAAGAAAGAAATTACAAGATCAAAAATTGAGAATTTGACATCACATTTTGATTTTGCATCATTGGTTTATGAAATAATATTCTTTAAAAAAATCATAATGAATTCTCTGATATAAAATCCACAAACACAAAACATCCGCAACCCCACGTGCTGCAAACCAGCCACAATCCGCCACACATCATTGTGTTTAAAATATATATATAAATATATATATAAAAAAAAAAGGAAATTTTTTTGTTTTGTAACATTTTGATTTTACTACAATTTCTGTAAATGTTTTAATTTAATCACACTTTATATAGGGGGATCATCTGCTGTCTTTCTCTGGACCTGTTTCGGGGAAATTACAAGACATATATATATATATATATATAAGCAAGAACATTGAGTCAAATGAAGGGTGCAAAATCTGGTCGATTAGAAAAACAATGAAAACCGAGAATTTAAGCAGATAGCCAAGTTTATCCTTATTAACCACTTATAGCCCAGTCTTTGTGTTACGGTTAATCATCTATGAAGGTTGAGTTTGTAATATTAGCAAAGTGACAAGAAAAATGGAAATGCTTATTTTATTTGAACCATTGCAAATATTGATAAACAGGTGCAATATTTCAAAGCTTCTCAATTGTTGTTGACTGAAATGTTTATTCGAATGTTATTAGTGGAAACTTCTAGGGATTCTCATTTGGGCAAATTTGATTTTGAGTTGAATTCAATCAGAGAATTTGTTTATGATCTATTAACAGCTGCTACTTTTGACACTTGGTTTAAAGACCTATTTAAAGTTGAATTGGCTCACTTGGATGGAGCAGCAAAAGTCAGAGTACTTCTGTGCAGATCATGGCCCAATAAACACACCAATAATGTTAATTTTATCTTCCTGAAACAATGATTTTGAAGAAATTATCATGATAGCAAACAGTATATCTGGTGAAAAGGCAGTCTTATTAGGTATAGCTACATTCAAAGAATAAGATAATGATTATGAAGAAGTTAAGTGCAGCAGGGTCACATGATCAAAGTCCTTCATTTTTGCAGATGTAAAAATATAAACCGAGCAAAATCCCTCCATATTAAGATTTAACAGTGTCAAAGGTTAAAGAATTTAAAACATGATCTTCAAATAACTGAGATTAAAAGTTCTTTGGATTCTGTCCAAGTGTATGCTGTTCTGTCTGCATAGAATCTTTAACTTCTTCACCCATTTTGTGGTGGTAACTCATGTCTGCCAGTAAATTGAACTGTTTGGTCACTCATGTTTACTTGTTTCTTTCATTCTATCAAACCCTTTATCTCTTCCCAGTGGTTTCACAGCACTGCACGTACTCAGATGTGAGTTGGCAAAATACATTTTTAACATGACAGTCTCAATCCACATAACTTTAAGCCCATACTTTCAGTGGTCTATGCACATTCCTAAGCAATTTCTGTTTGTTGTACTATTTTGTTGTATGCATTTATAACATTTGTGATACTATGATAGATGATATAAAATGGGCCCTTCAAGATGATAATATGGGGCAATAGGTGTAATATAAAGAGCCATAAAATCAAAATAAGTATAGTCAGCCATAGAGATAATGGGAATGGATTTTAATAATGGGAGTGGATTGTTGTCTTGATGCTTCTTCTTAGTTTTTATATTCTTGGCATGGATTCTTAATAAAAACATTCCATCACTTCTTATGATGATTCCTTAAAAGGTATAAATGCTCCAGTTTCATCAAATAGAGAGACAGAGAACTGCTTGTGGGTGTCTCTGTCTGCACATCCACAATTGAAATACAATTCTGGGGTTTCTCTGATTTCACAGACAAATTGAAAACAAAGAGATTACCCGATTGTTTAAATACGCTAAATAAGCTTAAATACATTAAAGTCTTCCAATTCTCTGACAATCTGGTAACATATCTTTTGTGTGAACATAAAAGCTGGAAATAAATGAATGTCAACTTTTAAACTTGTCTTCTTGTCATTTTCTGCCTTAATCATAAAGATGACATTATTTTTAGTGACAGAGAATATTATTAGTTGTTCCCCATTACAAAAGATGGAACATGTTATATGAAATGCTTCCAATGAAGTGATAAAATGTTGAAATCGATTATGAAATGTCATTTATGTTCCAGAAATTTGAAGGTGTATGCTATCTGATGAATTGTAATGAACTCAACTTGTTGGGATTGAGAAGCTATCCAGGTTCCACTGAGCTTTATTTGTCTTCAAGATCAGTCTATAAACAAACTTTATTAACCAGAAATTTAGTGAAGTTTTTCTTGATTTAATTAGCTCAAATCTGATTTGTTTCTTTAGAATGATACAATTTTTCTGTCCAAAACACAAGTCCCCTATACAGCCATATAATTAGTTGATAACAATCTTGACTGCTTGGAAGCAACATATTTTCTTAATTCTTAGATTCATGCTTGAAGCCACAATGAATTGGATTAAAGAAAAAGAAAAAAAAAGTGCAAGGCAATAAACTTTAATCAGAAGTTACTCCGCTTGATTTAACATTTTAACAGCCCTGTGGGTGGCAGTACCCAACAACTCATAAGTCTGGTCTTGGTGACAAGATGTTAATAAGATCAAAGAGGTTTAAGTAATGCTTAACTTCCCTTTATCATAGAGCTGTGCTCAACAGGACTCCATTGTAATTGCACTCTAATGAATTTTCTTTAGACTTTTACCAATTCACAAAAGTATTAGTGAATTTGTTCCTCACTGGGTTCTCCATCAGTATGGCCACATGAAAAGTTAGTTTAATATTCATATTTCTACCAAATTCTACTTTGTTACACTGAAAGTAATTCTCAACAGAAATAGATTTTTGAAAAAGAAAAAAGAAAAAAAAAGAAGAGTATTTTAGCATGTTTTACCTTTTTGGCAGCATTATACGCTGCATCTTGTAATAATGGACTGGCATAGACAACGAGTGTATATGTATAGTCAACTGCATAGTCCATGTTTAGATAAGCCACACCTCGATTAAATAAAACTTTCATATGCTCCTGAAAATAAAGGGAAAAAACATTAGTCATCTTCAATGCTTAGGATATTACACCCGAGAAACACCTTAAAAAAGGAATAATAATAATCTGTATATCATGCCTTGTTGGTACTGTGCAATTACATCTCTTACAACCTATTTGAAATTAGTTCAGGGCCTGCTTGGTTACTAAGATGGAAGCTTGACTCTGGTGTCAATATTCAGGTTCAGGATTTCAAATACCAAATGTTACATGCAGGTCCCCATCCTTTGAAACACTGACACTTCTCAATACTCCCATTCCATTAGCAGCCAGTTGATTTCTGCATTTCTCATTGTAATATTAACACACATTATTATTGGAAGCAGTATTAGTGCAACTGGTGATGATTGTAAAAATGAAACAGGTGATCCATGTTCAAATTTCAGTTACAGTGACACAAGCATATTATCAATGTATAAAGTTATTATCATTATTTAGCAATGGAGGTAGAACAAATTATTGATTTTTTCTTATTGTTACAATGTTGGATAATAAAGACTTGAAAAACTATTATTGTTTACTTTTTGGAAATATACATGAACATTTGGTATAGAACAAAGTTAAATAGGACAGCATAGCAAGAAAATTATCAGAATGATAACTGACACCTGTTTGCTTTCCAATATAATGTGCTGTCTTGTGATCTTACCATGTGATGTTAAGTATGATCCTCTCCTGTGCATGTTGCATGGTGTTTGATTTGAAAGCCAATCTCTTGGTTAAGGTCCATGTTTCAGCTCCGTAGGTGAACTATCAGGAGGATGTATTGAAAACAATGAGATCTTCTTGTTCTTGAAGCTTGCTCTTCCGAAAGCTTGCCAACATAGGGTGATCCTTGTTTGATTTCTTCTTTTGAGGATTCCATGGAGATTCGTTGCCCCAGGTAGATAGAGTGATTTACTTTCTTTAGCTTTGCATTTTCAATTCTGATCATTGTTTCTTTATCCACAAAGTATTGAATGTGGCACTGTGGCAAAACGTCATCACTTGGATCAAACACCACTTTATTAGTCAAAGCAAGCTCCATTAAAATCGACACAATGTTGCCAACGATTCAGCTGTGAATTTATTCCATTGCAATAAAAACCGAGGTCACTGGAGTCGACAAACTGTCAGAAGGCATTCTGACCCTAGTCCATGTTGGTGTACACCTGCTGGCATGTATATGCATCTAAGGCCCGGAAAAAGTGGTAATCAGTAATTGATCTCTTCGCTATCAGGGATCAGTCACCTGAGGAAGCCATGTGTGAAAAACTACTAGGAATTAAACGATTCTCCGAATTGTCATTTTTTCATCCTTTCAGAAATGTATCCAAGTATTTATCATCACCTTGAGTCATATACTAAATTTGATGTCGGAGTTCGAAAATGCATTACGGTGCACATTATGTAACCGGATTCTGAAAATATTACAACTTAGATAGTGATGACTCGTCAATCCTGCTCATCAAGTCAAACATCTTTTTACTGATGTAAAAAACCTGAATTGAACAGGTCTCCAGATTTTAATTTTAACGGCATCCTTTTAATTTTGCATTGAGTCACTTTGGCGCAAATTTGTTAAGAAAAATATTTTTTACGAAAAGTATATTCATGGGCGGCCCCAATCAAGGAGTCTGCCCCAGGGCCTTGGCGGCTCAAGTTACGGCACTGCTACAGTGATTCAATAAGCAAAAAATCTCAACAAATTTATGATTTACCAGTAACAATTTGTAGCTTTCATGTAAACTAGTGCACAATAGTCAGAATTTCAAGTACTCTTGTCAGAATTAAAAGGTGTATTAAAATTTGGCAAAATATTGGTGTTATTATACAGACTATTTGAAAATATTGCTAATAATGTTTCTGCTAGTATATAATTGTGAAATATCAAATTTCTTACAGAAAAATAGCAGGATAGTTATTAGAGAAAAAAACAAAACACACCTACCTCGACCCATTCTGTAGAACCTATTAAACCTTGCTCTTCTCCGCCCCATGAACAAAACACAATTGTTCGTTTTGGCTGCCAACCTGAACCAAACAGATAAGAGAATATTTTTATTTGCATGTGAATTTTTATTAACAGAAAGTGAACAAGGTTACCTCCCTTGTCACAACAGTCCACCAGTGACAAACTTTTTTCCTGCAAATTTGGACTTTTTAGTGACACACCCAACAAAACGCAAGAGAAGTAATTTATTCATTGATCACCCCCAACACAGCATGCTGCTTAAAGACATTGGTCATATGATAGTTTCTAATTTAAATATATATATTTTTTGAGTTCAGTAGACATGGTTATGAAGTGTCTTGGCTTGTCTAATGAGTGGGTGTGTCTGTATACATTAGACTTCCTGTGTATTTCCGGTCGAAGAATTTGTCAGTGTGCAATAAATTTTGTTGTTTTGGCCAAATTGTTATGATGTCAGAAAAATTTAAATAGATGCAATCAGAGGTTTTCAGGGCTTATTTGATATTTGTTTTCTAAGTGTCAAAAAGTTTTAAAACAATATTAACAGAAGTTACAAAAATAAACATCAGATACAAAAATTGAAACTCTTGACACTCTCCCAATATTGAAAGCATCCTCACACCATTTCCTTTGCTTCTTTAAAAATTCCCATGTATTTACTTACACAATTAACTCATACACTTAACATGGTAGATGTATAATGTTCTTATCATAATATACAAAGATTTCAAGATATGTTTGGATCAGTTAGAAAGTCTGGTCTTCTTACATTATTTGACACTTCCCTGAAGCCAAAAACAGACAATTCTCTGAGAAAAACACTTATAAAAAAGATCATAGGTGATTATTTATTCCACTTTTATGTATACATACAATCAAATATTATTAATCTATGACTTACTCTTGATCTCTTACTTTCTTTCTCTCTACTTGCACATATATACATATAACAAGATGTCTAGCTCGATAGCTAGACACACACACATTTTTCATTTTGAGTTATTAACTCTGAGAATGCTATTCTTACAGATGCAGCATGATTTTGACTACTTACCTTCTTTAACCATGCCTCCCAGAACGCGAGTGATTTCTGTGATCGAGGCAGTTCCTGATAAAGGATCTATGGCACTGTACACCCAAGAGTCATGATGGTTACCCAGCATAACAAACCTGTCTAAAATCAATAAAAACAAGAATTAAATATATGAAAGTTTCAAAACTAATTCATTGTGATAATTTAATTTAATTGAATTCAAACCTAAACTTTGATCTTTACCTATTAATTTCAGATTATGTCTCTAAAAAAAATATAAGTATGGCTTTTATTCAAATGTTTCATTAATCACTGCTACTCACAACACTGGTTTATTGCTGGTTTAAGTTATTCATGTGTTCTCACATTTATATGTATATGTATCCGGACTTTTCCCAGCCCTAACCGTTCATAGTAGAAACTTGAAATTTTGCACACACACACTCCCCTCAATGAGTAGGGAAAACGTTTTTTGTTTTTTGAAAATTCCCCCCTAAATAGGTTTTTAGAGGGGGTTCAATTTTCAATGTAAGTTTATGGTAAATTGGTCCCTTAGTTTGTGTCCGGCAGCATTCATGCGTGTTTTTTGAAAATTTAGACTAAAAGTGCCCAACAAAAGGCGAGAGAAATAACTTATTCATTGATCACCCTTTGCCAACTTATTAATTGATCACTCCCAACACAGCATATATAGGTGGTGGTGGTTCATAATTTCCCTTGGAATGCTAGTCTTCCTTATTTTCTAAAAGAAACCGAACTTATACTACCATAAATTCTGTGATTTATTTACATGGTAAATTGAATGTGAATGAAGAGCAGTATTGTGTAGTTCAGAAAGCTAAAAATTAAGAGTATATTTCAATGTAATAGCTGTAGATTTCAACTGAAAGACACACTGATAAATGTATTGAGAATCAAGTGTGGTATAAAGAGGTGTCAGAATTAAAGAGTTGAAATAAAAAGTGCTGTCTGAAAACAAATAATTACCTGGTTCTTCACTGCCTTTAATGTATCCAATAACATTCCACGTAGTGACCATTGTTTCGTAGTTGTTTACTGTTAGTTTGACATGCCTGAAAAAAAAAGGACAAGTGAAATAAAACGCTTTTAGGATGATTCCAATTGCCAACATAATCTACACAAGGCCTGAAAACATAAATAGGCAACAAAAAACTTAAAAGCACAAAATGTTTGCAAAAACTAATCAATTTTTATGCAATTGAATCTTTATGATTTCTTGTTTATCAGGAAATAAATTAGTGCTAGTTTGAGTGATATCAATTGATATTTGGTTAGTAAAAACAAAATGAACAAGTTGAGAGATACTAATTTGTAGAAATTCCATCTGAAATTTCCTGGATTATTTGAACAAAACACTGGCTTTATATAAATAAATAAAGCTGGCTTTATATTTCCTATGTTCAAATAGGTTATAAGGATTATCATTAATATTAAGCTGATAAATGTTACATCTTTTGCAAGGTGATCAGGAATGTCTGTTTAAATGCATGGGTAAGGACATGAAATAATAAAGATCTTCATGATAAAAATGAAATGGAGCATGGAAACACACATTTTGGTTTAATGTTCAAATATCTTTTGTCTTTTTGCAGTTTTATGTGGTTGTTTTATTGTTTTATTTGTTAAATTGAGTTGATTTCTTATTCTTCCAAGATGGACATCATACAATTGGATAAGAGCATAGTGGCACTGGATGGAATTGTAAGGCAGGAGAGTAATCAATGTATACAGTCAAGGATTTAGCTGCAAATTTAAAAAAAACTATTTTCAGTCCTTACATGCAAATTAAAAGGTTTTCTATTTTTATTATCAGTACATATGTATAAGAGAGAAAGAGAGCACTAATAAGAATTTACATTGATATGTGTTTTATAAGTAACTTTTTGTTCTTAACTAGCCAAAGTTATAATGTCAGAAAAGTTGCAATGAACAGTTTTTCTGGTTGCTTGAACTGCAACATCTGTCTTCCACTATTTGTAACAAAACCCTTCTGGTTGCTTGAACTGTTACAAATAGTGGAAGACAGATGTTGCATCTGTCTTCCACTATTTGTAACAAAACCCTTCTAGTTGCTTGAACTGCAACATCTGTCTTCCACTATTTGTAACAAAACCCCTCTGGTTGCTTGAACTGCAACACCTGTCTTCCACTATTTGTAACAAAACCCTTCTGGTTGCTTGAACTGCAACACTTGTCTTCCACTATTTGAATCTTTATACCATGATCCTTTATATACTCTGAATACTTCCATTACTGCGAGTCGGACAGTTCTACTAGAAAGAGTTTGGTTTAAACACCTCTTGGGTTAGAGAGCTCCTGTGTACCAACTGAACCCCCCAAAACAACTGCTTCCTTTACAGTAAATGTTGTCATGCCTTAGAAGTTTTTTCCTGTGTTATGAGTGACCATTATTGAGGATGGAATCATATCTAGTGTTAGTGGGGTGGGGGCCATCTGCGGCAACCTGACAGTTTAACGAAGGAGGAATACTACCCCTTGCTGTGGGTGCCCAGGTTGAAATGCCCCAACAATGACGAGGCATCACTCACCTTGCTGGGGATTCAGAATGCGCTCTAGATCAGCAGAAAGTCGTTCGCAGCAGGATTGGTAGATTCACCAAAATATGCTCATTGCAGTGAAACTGCCTTCTGTCATTATAAGATTGTAAGTCTGTTGTGGATGCTTAGTGAGGGTTACATGCTGCAACAATATAGCACTTCTGTTAAACAGGAAGAGACATTTTGTGTTTCTGTGCTAGTAACTGGCATCATACAAGGAGAAAGTTGAAATAAATAGCCTCACAAAGAACCAGGTGTCAGCTGGACTGTAAAGCCCAAACCAGAACCCCAACAGTCTCGCTAATGAGATTTTAAGTGGATCAAGGGCCGGCTTCACCCTGGTGAGGACAGAGAGAAAAAAAGAAAATAATAATCTACACATCGACATGTAGGGATGTGTAAAGGGAGATAAAGGATTGGGTAAGGGCGGGGCCAAGTGTCATCATAAGGTGCTTCATGATGAGTTCCAGGGTATCACCAAGCCAGCTACGGTGCCAGTACAGAGAGAAGGAGATAAAATAATAGTCTACACATCAGAATGTGGAAAGGGAGAAAAGGATTGGGAAAAAGAGTTCCCGAGAAGGACACCCCAGCTCCTCTCACTGATGAGATTCCAAGCAAGTTGGGAGGCCAACCCCAGGGACTTCCCTGGTGAGTTTGTGGGGATCTGGGTCCACAAGAGGGGGACTCCAGATTGATTGCACGAAAACTGGGGTCAGAATAACTATGACTTATGACACCAGGGATGATTGAAAATATGTACTCCTGCACACACGCATTTCTTTACCCCATATAAAGATATAGAAACAGACCCCGGGCAGTTTCACAACCAACTTCCATGACATCTCTACGCATTTCTGAACCCGTCAGAAAACATGACATGAGTCTTAAGAATATCTACAACCGGTTAAAGGGCGAATTACGGTAAATAGTGACTAAGTTTTTACCTTCATCTTGGCTTCAGAATTCTTACAGTTCGAACTTCTATGCTCAAAAAGTTCAATTCATTGTCAACTACGACATAACCACACCTATAAGCTTCATGCTAAGAACTTATTCCTTCCTTATCTATTTGTTGATCCACACTATGCGTGTTTATTTTGCTTGTATTGTCATTTTGCATTCAAACACTATACATGCTATATTCATTGATTCATACAGCTTGTATTCATTTCACTTGTATTTGTTGTTTTGTGTTCAAACACTATGTTGTATATTGTTAATTCTTACTGTTTTCACCGCACTTGTTTCTCTGTTTAAATCATAGCCTTGTATTGCTTGTATGCTGTTTTACGCTCAAACATTATGTTGATTTATGATGTTTAACTGCACTTGTGTATTTGCCTAATTCGAGGCTTCATCGTTGTATTGCTGTTTTCATGTTGTACTGAGACTTCAGAGAATAAAGATTATTTATGTACATCAGTAAGAAGCGTCCAACTTTTTTCTTTGTGACCGGGGTGTAGAATGAACTTTGCTAGTTGCGTGAATGAACTTTGCTAGTTGAGTGAATGGTCATTGACCCAATTTGGCTTTTTAGTTCCTTCTTTTTAAAAAAAGTTTTTCAAGCTTAAGAAACAAATAGAGACTCCTCTCTTTCCTTATGAATTATAGAGCAGAAGGCTGTAGAATGAATCAGCCAAAATGTTGTAGTAACAAAATCAACAACATAAAGAACAAAGTTGGTCTGAACGAAGCTTGAAATTTTAATGACTTTTCTCAAAGTTAAAGATAATGTATAAAATTATTTTTTGTATTATTAAAATATGTGAATTACTAGATGCTCAGTTCCTAATTTGCTAAGATACACCAGAGAATTTCTCAGTTTATGCAAGTTTAATGATGTGAAAGTCTTAAAGCAGGGTTGGCATATACAGGTATTTTACGAATGTTAAAATAAAAAATAAATTGCTGCTACAACCGTATCTTTTGCCCACAAATCCTGTAGCATATGGTGTTCATGGCAAGAGGCATCTTAGATGGAGTTAAAATGTAGTTTTGAGAGAGAGAGAAACACTTGTTGCCTGGAAATGTGATGTTTACTGACATCAAATACAAAACAAATATGAAAGTGGGCAAATAAAAGTAAATCCAGAGATAAACTGAAGGTCTAAATAGAATGGCCACATTAGACATCATACTTTATATTGCTATAATACTTACCAATCTTGATTTTTAAATCCTGGACCTATTCGATATGTGATAGGTAACTTTCCCTGCCATTCACTTGGAGCCTCATCCCCAGTTAAATTACTGAAAACAAATGATATATAAATGTATAGTAATATATAACATGGAATATATATAATACTGGGTGTTCCGAAAAAATATGAACAATGGAAATTTGTAACAAAATGAGCCCTATAGATAGAATAAGTTTAAATGTGTATATACAAAATTGTGCAGAGTATATAATATGTGATAGGATAAAGGCTATATTGACAAATGATAAACAAAATGAATTGTTTTATTTAGCTGAAATTGAAAAGTAAGGAATGTTATTAAAATGGGGGTTTTGTTTTGTTAAAAAAACAAACATAACAATTCCAGATTGAATCCTGATTATGGAATGTTTATACAAGAATTTACAATAACAAAACATGTTGGCTGATCCAGCTAAAGAATTTGCTGACGCAAGCAAAAATAATGTAGCTGTCCAAGAGGTCTGCGACCCAGGGGGCACAGTCAGTCGAACTCAGTATCTCTAGAGCTACACAGCTTTTTGACGTGAAGTGTAAAAATATGAGATAGATGCAACTTGGAGAGTTTTAGAAGACAGACACTGTAGCAACTGTGTGCGTTGACTGTTTGACAACTCAAAATTCAACAATATTCGGACAGGTTATAAACAGAAGGTTTTGTAGTAACATGTTTCTTACAGTGCAGATTTCCAGAGTGCCGCTACGAGTAAAGTAGAATAAAAAACGAACATAATATTTAAAATTGGACTTCGTTTTTCTCAATGAACCAGTTGACTTTCATATCAGTTCCTTTCAGCAAAGCCACGGCACACAAACAGAGAATGAACTTCAAACCATATCCGACCAGCAACATCACAGAGTGTCGCTTAATTATTGTAAACCCATTATTTATCAAATTTAGAATTACTTTTATTTGCATTGAGATTTTGAACTGACTAAACTACAGATGTGCTAAAACTTTTCCACAACATTTGAGTTCTTACACTTCAGTTGTGTGACCACACAAATGATTTGAAAAAGCTTGGTTGAAACTGTAATTCAAGTGGTTCTTTCATCCTGCTTGTCGACACACAGTTGAAAGAGTAACCCCCCTTCTGCCTTTGGACCCAACATTGCAAACAGAGAATATGTCATTTGATTTTTCCATGATTGGATGTGATGTATGTAAGTCAAATCAGCAAGCGCGGGTTGGTGTCTGCTCAGTACCAAGCTTTTTCAAATTGTTTGTGTGGTCACACAACTGAAACATAAAAACTCAAATTCTGGGGAAAAGTTTTAGTGCATCTGTATTTTCTACAGTTAAAATTTCAATGCAATAAAAAGGTATTCTAAATTTGTATTGTTTGTTATATAAAACATGCACAGATATACTGAACAGAGAAGTTTCTCACCCTAACAGGACCACTGCATCTCCATAGCCAATGGGTTGACATGGAATAGATGGCAATAAAGGTTTTATATCTTCTAATGATAGTCGATGTGCATAATCTGAAAAAACAAATTGATGTAATTTAGAGGTTTCTTATTTCAGGTCAGTGAAAGTTAAAATGGTACATTAATGAAAGAGTGATCTGCTTAGGCCAACACATGGATATTTAATGACTGTTAATGTCATTATAATGGATGAGTCCTCATCTCACATAAAGATATGATATACAGTGCTGAATTGATGTACACATGTTGTAATGCCAATTTTGTAGTTTAGTGGATACCTCATTCTCATGACATGCCACTGCTTCTCCGTGTTAGCAGTAGTGTAACAGTACACGTGGATTTGTACTATTTTACTGTGTTTGTGCTGAGGAGATTCATGACTGACAGTTTGAGAGGTTAAGAAGCAGCAAATTGTATGCCTGTCACCAAGTGGGGTTGTTGTGTAGATCTTTTTCATGCCATAACATTAACACTGACTCTGTGAATCAAATTCCTTTACTCAAGTGGCTTCACAAAACCCTTTCAACCACTTTTCAACACAATGGGTGTAGGAAGAGTAAGTGAAAGGAACCAACAGACAAAGAATAAGTGACTAAGATTCTAAGGTGTTGAGACCCTGTAGCCGCTTTGAAAATTTGTTTTTAGCAACACTTCAGGAGACAATGGCTATTACTCAGAACTACACGGATGAAAAGTTCATATTTAATACGACCACTGTTGAATGTTAAATCGGTTCCTTTAACAGTAGAAAGCACAATTGTTACTAAGCGCAAATATTGTCAAATTGTGAATTTTCCAATATATGAATAAAGAAATCTGAATAAATACTCTGCAAGTGTTACTTACATGACTCGAAATATCAACAACAAAACACAGTGAAAATCCCACAAGGAAAGATCACAACTGAGTACTAATGAATCTGGTACACAATGCATCAACTTTGGCAATAATCTCTTCAACACAAATGCAGTATAGTGTCACTGATGTTTGTACACAGTATCCACAAAATGCAAAATTAGCTAATCCATCATTAAGCAGATATGACAACACATTCTGGCACTCAACTCATAGAAAATCTTCTTACAGTCAACAATTTTGGAAAAAGGTGGGTAATTATCTGGGTTTGCAAATGAAAGCAAACAACAGTATCCTAAGCTCTCCAGGAATTTTGGAAACATGCACTACTTAGTAATAACAAGTAAATATTATAAAAATATTGCGGAATGAGCTTTGATTGTGAATGTTTTTTATTGATGCCTATATGACGAGTATCTAATATCGAAGAAGCACTTTTAAAATATATTTTTATATGATAATGTATCTTTGAATTTATTTTTAAGTGGTTGGTCACACTCGCTGACATGTCAAAGAGAGGTTAACAGATGCCACGCCATGTCCCCGCAGGATGACTGGAAAATGTGCAAGGGAAAATCTCAGCTCAGCTGTCTTACATTGTTTAATTCATAAGATATGAATTAATAGTACAAAGAACTAGTAGACTTTCAATAAAATATAGCTATTTTGTGTGTCTTTCAAATGCTTAAAAAAGATATTCCTTGACGTGCAAGAAACATGGTAAATAAAGGACATGGAAGATCTTGAATGATTATCTTTGTTTTGATTCTCGTAAATCCTGCAGTGCCAATGTTATTTTGCTGCCGTGTGTAGAGCAAGAATAGAACATTTGGGATTTGCCAGAGAATAGGATAGCATTGCTGGAAAGGAGATATTTGTCACAATAGCAGCAGTGTGTATGGAGTACAAAATGAAGATAAGCCACAAATTTAAAAGACAGAGACGTTATGTAACGTTGTTTGGCGCTTAACAGATAATGTGGCAAAAACGTTAATTAACATCCTTGGTGCTGAATGTGTTAAGAATAAACAGGAGACTGACTCACCTGTGGCTGGATAGAGTGGTGTGAGGTAGTCACCATCCGCTCCAACTGTGCCTCGCTGGACGCCTTCAGGTGGCAACCACCACGAATTAGGATATGTATTGTTAAAGCCATTAATGTTAAAGTCCGCTGGATCTGTATACAAAATAAGTCCACTTGCATTGAATCGGGCAGCAATTTTTAACTGAAAAAGATTATAAAATTGGTAACTAAAAATAATATGTCAGTAGAGGAATATTTTCATAACAAGGTTTTCTGATATCCATTTTTGGTCGTAAAAGAAAAAAGATGAACAACTCTTGAAGTATTTCAATCAATGTGAAAAAAGATTATGAAAAAGACAATTTAGGAAGACAGGCCCAGGAAAGGATGTCATCAAACTTTCAGGAATTTTCCAATCAGCAGCAATTTTCCTGCAACTGCTTTGCTCACTATTTTCTCTGTTTACCATTGTAACAAGACTATAGTCAAGATGACTGACAATAGGAGAGAGCAAAAATTGAATTCATGTCTCTCCCAAGGACATTAAATGCAAAATGCAGTCTCAACTATAGGGTGGCGCAAAAGTCACTTTCCATTTTAAAACTTAAATAACTTTTTTGATAAAAAGTAAAGAAATTTTCCCTTTAGATATTTTTATTTTGGATCTTTGTGGATTGTGGAACATAACATCCTGAAAATGCCTTCCATTTTCAGCTTTGTAAATCATTTCATTTGGATCAGAAATTAACTTACCACCACATTTGCCAGGTTTATGTACCCCAAACACTCCTGGAACTGAAGAATAATAATCAACAAGAAATAAAGCATTGGATCCAGATACAGAGCGGTCATGGAACATTGCCAAGAAAGATAAAGTACTGGTTCCGAGAGGTCTGGCGAATCTTGGGGAAGGTCTATGTCCAATAACAGACTTTTAAAAGGCTGATTAGTGATGATGGTGATATTCCACAATGAATTCAAAGTAATTTCCAAGGTCCAAAATAAGTATATCTTGCATTCTAGCAAAGGCGGTTGCAACATTAGAAGATAAACTTTCCTGGGTGGTGGCTATGTGGGGGTTACCCTAACCATAGAGCTAACTAGGAAAAACCTGGAGCACTCGGCTAGCGAACACTATCAAGATCAGGTAGTTAGATCTAGGTTGAAAAGAGCATCCAACCAAGCTGTGAACATCAGGGCAGAATTGTTCAAGAAAGAATTGCATCGAGGTCCTGACTAACATGGCAGAAGGGCATGCCCTTTTGGCACTGTAAATTTTGAATTCCTTGCATTGTAGCAGTCTGAGATTATAAAATATATTTTTTGGCAAAAAGTTTCTTCTGTTTTTACTTGAATGTCTTCCAATGACTGTAGTGCTATCTGTTATATTTACGTGGCAAGTAAAAGGATTTAATAAAAATGTGATCATTGGCTTTATGATAGTAAAACATTCAAATCTTTTTTCGAACTGCTCCTAAAGCAATTGGAGGTGGATTACAAATGGTGATGGGTTAAAGTCACTGTCACCTAACTAAATGTGTGAAAGACTTCTTCTTCAGGCGCAAAATCCATAAAACAAGTTTTGCTTTAAATGAGTTTATAGAGCCTATCATTTTAGATATACATTTGCTTTTCCCCTGTAGCTCCAAGTTTAAAGAATTTAATTTTTCTGTGATGTCTGTGAGAAAATTCAAATTCACCAACCAGCAAGAGTAGTTGATCAAAATTTGATTTCTGGATTGGAGAAAAACTTTTATTTCTTCAATTAAGGCTTACAAATCTTGCCAGAACTTTGCCTTTACTGAGCCATCATACTTCTGTATGTAAAATAGATTTGGTCAGATTTTGGCTTTCTTTTTTTGTGTATTGTTTGGCTTCACAGTCGGGTTTTAATCTGGCAACACTGTCATGGCTTAAGAAAGAGGGGCGGGGGTACAGGGAGAACCGGGTGTGAAAAGTCGTGCGCCCAAAGAGTTAAAATATGTAATTACATATTTTAGCATTAGAAAATTAAAGCCATCAAGGGTAGTATTATAAAAAAGATTTTTTAAATAATAGTAGTCAGTTTGTGGTGGGCACACGCTAAAGGGGCGGCGGCACTATGGTATCAGATAGCACAGGGTTGGGGACCTATGGGCTAGATGGTTACAGGTCCATAACTCTATTGAACACAGAATTTAAGTTAAAGATTTTGGCCATGATCCTGACAAACCATTGGCAAAATCTTTTTCATCCCCATCCCCAGATGATCATGCTACAAATCCAGAACCCAAATTGTCCAAAATTTACGTACTGAAGTTGAGCATATTTGCAAGGCATTAGAAGCTTTATATAGACTCTTTTTATTTGTTTTGTTTATTTCATTTTTATATTTTTTATGAAAAGATATGAAAATGTTCTATGAAAAATCCTTGTCCTTGTCATCTTTAATGAGATGTATTTATGAGTAAATCTGCTGTAATGCCAGACATTATTTATAGTCATGTACCTGAATTTGGATTAAAGTATAATAAGAAGCTATATGAGGCAGATAAGAAATATTAATGTTGACAGGGTGCAGGAGTTAATAACAAATTTGACTGAATAATTTTTAAGCCAATTTACCATCACTAGGATGTAAAATGCCAAACCCTAGAGCTCATGCTTTTGAGTTTGCTGAACTCAAGACTGAGAATCATTTAGCACAAATGCATTTGAGTCAGGCACGTAATTTTAAACTCATATTCATAAAAATATCAGGAATGATAAGGGGAAAAGTAGGTTTCAAATACAGCCCGGTTACTCAGATTTGTAAGGCTAATGGAGGAAAATTAAGTGTCAGATGTCAGATTTAAAAAAAGAAGAAAAATATCAAATAAGGAAATGTTTCTTACCTTATCACCCCTGAAAATTTTACCATACCGAGCAATGACTATCTTCGATGTAAAATTCACAGAATGGTTGTGATATAAATACTGGAAGTCTTTGATTGTGCCATAATTGACATAGATCAGTTCCCCCTGGTAAACAAATAAAAATAAATAAACTTTAAAACATATAAAAAGAAAATTATTACAAAATACAATCAGAGAAGCAAGTGAAAATATTCTATGACTTTGATGTTTCAATTTATAGTTGTCATCGTTAATTAAAAAAAAAAGGATTAACTTAATGTCGGGTTAGAAAGCAACAGGGCAACAATGCAGCAATGGACAGATATTAAGTTTCCTCATTTTCTAAGAAACCGTGGGAAGTCATATGTCATTTGGAAGGTTAGAAGGTATGGATTTCATTTCTGGCAAAATTATACAAATATAATGGTCATGTATCCTCATTATGTATTCAAAATGGTCGCCATATTCAGGCATTTCATGTGTCACTTATCCCTGCCTCTGTAACACTACAGCACAACAGAATTGAAGCAGAGAGTGAATGAGAGAGTAAGTATATGGATTAATTTTTAATTTCTTTAAAATAAAATTTACATCCTTTTTGTTCCCATATGAAATTGACTCCAGCCGGTTGTGTGTCGATGCCTTTGATCTCGCCCAGTCATGTATTGCTCTATGTAACCTTATATCACTGCCTGAAGAGTCAGAGTGAGGTAGGTGGGTTAGTAAAATCTAGGGTGGCAGAGAGATAAGCTATGTAGCGGACATTTTTGAGCACACAATTTAAAAATGTGCACTCCCTGCATGAATGAGTTAAGTGACAATGAAAACAAATGTAGTAATACTGATGTCTCCTGATTATAATGTGGGTGGTTGGTGGATCCCAACATTTTTTCCTATATTATCGTCCACTCTAAAAACCGTCAATAAAAACAGGATTTCTCTTCGAACCTGTTAGCCCAATATTTCAGTGACTGCTATTTTACTACACTGTGAGCTTGTTTGATGAAGACACAACTCCCACCGCAACCCCACTAAGAAAGAAATTCAACTCACGCCGACATGCCAACTGTAAAAATGAAATGAATTAGACAAAAACATTTCAGAAGTCAATGAACGGATTTTTTTTTTTAATATTATCTTTTTTCTTCCTTTTCCCCTCAGGAGCTCAGCTACAGGGTATGGAAAAGCGCAGGAGGTTAGGGTTCAAAGGATTAAGTTGTTGATGTGAATATGTAGATATATTTTGTTTTTAAATACTTTAATTTACTTTGAAATTGACAACTTGTAGTGGTTTTGGTGGTATTATCTAATAAAAAAACAAACATTAAAGAATGCCTTTGGCTATTTGTTCAAATCTCAGTGATGGAAAATGTTTGCCATCATTCATCTGTTATCGCCCACTCTTGACTATCACCCAAGCCTCCAAGTTTATGTCATCCACTCTAGACTTATAATAAGATAATATTGCCTTCTGTATTATTTCCAATTGTGAGCAGGGTACACTCTAGGGCACAAGTCTGGGTGGGATGCCCAGTCAACATAATCCCTCTCTCGGCCTTGCTGATGAAGTCCAAAGGAAAGCGGAGCAATATGTTTGGAATCAGTTTTGCTGCAGGAGCTGCCGCGAGGATGTCAAAGTTAGCATCCCGCTGCTTTAGGGGCTCCAATCTCGATTTTTTGTCTGGGTTTATTTTCCTTCTCCCGAAGATATCCACAAGGTAGAGGAAGTATCATTCACTAGCCAGGGTATGGATGCTTTTTAAATCAGAAATTGTACTCTCCTAGGCTTGGCTGCCAAACAAGGCTAATGAGCCCAGCCTGCCCATCCAGTTATACCGCTGGACACTCAGTCTGGCCAGATGTAGCAAACTTTGTGGAAACAGGGGACACATCACCGAAGGTGTTGCAACGGGCATAAATATGTCCGGCCTGGCAAGCCAGATAGTGACCACGTGCTGATCATTTCACTGGAAAAGGAGAGGTGGTGTATTGACATGCACTTTCCCGTAGTGTGCAGGATGCCAGGTTCAGACCTCATGAACAATTTTATGTTGGTTTATGCCAGAAAGATGGGTCATACTTACTTTTCTCAATGTCAAGGTAAAATGTTGAATGAAAATTGATTTTTCTTAATATGCTTTTAATTTATACAATTAATGAAATATCAATTTCTTCAGTTAATTTTTTTTGTTAAGAATATCAATTAAAATAGTTTTCAAAGGTAAAAGGAAGAAATTAAATAATGGTTTTGATGATGGTAAGTAACAACAGTAATAATAAAACTATTATTAAACAAAGTAAAATGTAAAGCCTTTAAGTGGCATAACAGAAAATTACCCAACTTTTCAACGAGTATTTAAATTGTTGGTAATAAAAAAGATCATGCAAACAAATTTGTACACTGATGAGCCAAAACATTATGACCACCTGCCTAATAAGGTGTTAGTCCTACATGTGGCTGCAAAACAGAACTTACCCGATCAGGCATGGACTCTAATGGTTTCCTCTGGGATCAGGTGCCAGGATGTTAACAGCAGGTTTTTTAACTGCTACAACTTACGTGGTGAAGGTTCTGCAGAGTGGACTTGTTGGTCCCAAACATCCTATAAAGTGCTCAATGGGATTGAGATCTGGGGAGTTTGTTGGTCAGGGCAACACAGTGAAGTCTTCTTCATGTTCCTGAAACCATACAACTAGTGCAGTGAGGCAAGGTGCATTGTTCTGTTGAAAGATGACACGGTCATCGTAGAAGATTGTTGATATGAAGAAGAGGTGTACCTAGTCTTCAATGATGTTGAGGTGGTACACAACACAAAGTAGCCTCCACATGATATGACCCAGAATGTTACCTAAACCATCACCCTGCCTGCCCTGGCTTGTTGTTTTCCCCGATGCCATCACTTTTCCAGGATAACGGTGCACACATACCCTGCCATCCACTTTATTCAGGAGAAAGCAAGGCTCACTGGATCAGGCAAACTTCTTTCATTGATCCAAGGACCAGTTCCAATGGGCACCATTGAAGATACTTTCGGCGATGGACAACGGTTAGCATGGGTACTCTGACTGACCTGCGACTATTCAGCCTCATATGCAACAAAGATTGTGTGTTGTGGCACATTAAAGCTATCTGCAATATGTGACACAGTAAGCCCTCCTGTTGGCTCATACTTGGAAAAAAAAGTCTCTGTTCATTTCTCAAATCGATAAGTCTTGGCTGCCCAATGTTTTGTCGGCGGTTGGTGATTTTTCCCTCCTTGAACCACTGCCGATAGCTACAACCATAACTAAACATGAGCACCTAACAAGTTTCGGAAATGCTCTGACCTAGTCTTCTGGCCATAACTATTTGTCCTTTATCAAAGTCACACAAATCTTTCTTCTTGGCCATAATTGCAGCATTCAACACATCAAAATGAAGTAATTGAGGTCGTCCTATCTGCTTATAATACTTCTGATGCTGACATCTGCAGTTGTTACAAGACAGTAGTTGTCATTCTTGCTACATGTCACTGGTCTTAATTTTTGGCTCATCAGTGTATGAGGGATTACCCCCCCCCCTAAAAAAAACCCCCCAAAAACGCAATTCAAGTATGGTGAATAAATTTGAAGGAGGAAACAAGTTTGAAATGACCCACAATTAAAAAATAATTCTGGTTATTTTTGGGTACCCCTCATATGAATGAATGAATGGCTTGGCTTCGCAAGCGAAGATTCTGGGGATGGTTCTCCACAGCATTTAGACCATAGATGGCGGGTCCAATGTGAGGTCGACCCTGGGAAAGGCTGGAGTTTTTCCAGCCTTGCCCAAGGTTGACCTCACCCTTTAGACCAAGGGTTTGCATCCTATGGGCCACCGGAGTGGCGTGGATAGGGGCAGGGCACAGTGGTTGTAAGTTTGATAGGAATGTCCTTCTCCTGACAGATGCCCGAGCTAGCTGAGGGGATCTGTCGCCCCCTTGTGGGAATGCAGTAAGGCTGGACTGTGGTTAGACCACAGAACGTGAACATCCCGTAGTTGGTAGAAGCCTGAGCTGGCTATAGGGTTCTACCGACCCTTTGAAGGAGAAACCAGGATGGAATGGCTGTCTACAGCTTTGATCACAGAATAGCATGATAGTGCGGCTGTCTGCGACTGTTGGCGCAGATCCACATGACAGTATGGCTGATTGCAGCTTAAAGCGCAGACCCGGGTCACTCCAACAAGAGCAGAAGAGTTATCTGACAGAATAGCCGCCTGAACAGATTCGGGCCCAGATCCAGCATCACAACTCTACAAGGTAAAGTGTCTAGAGTATTATGTTTCCAAGACCCTATTCAGAACTTACATACTATAATAATAATACAATATAATGATGTTGTACTTTAAAGAAAACCCTGCTTATGAATGCTGGCTTATCAATATATATCTTTTTCCTTGTTAATAGCAATGAAACTATTCTCAAAGATAACATGCCAGTTATTTAATGTATATACTGGATATTAACCATGACTGAAACATTGAGTTAAAAACTCAAAATTAGGATACACTATGAATAAACTATCAAGTTTCAGACAATTTTAACTATCAGCGGAGATTCACCTCCCTAAATCAGTTGTCATGGACATTGTCTTTAACTCTTAACATCCTGTTGAAAACTTTCTCAGTCCATAGCCCAGTCCTGTAATGCTTGAGCAGAAAATGGCTAAAAATGGTTTGTTTATTCAAACGTTTATAGTGTCTTTTATTAGAAATATTATTGTCTCCCTTTCTACAAATTTCCTCCTACCCCAAAATAAATTAAAGGGGTTAAAATTGAACACTTTGCCATTGGTTGAAATTCAACCAATGCGAAGTGCCTAAAAAAAGGGCTGCACACTTCAAATGCCTTTCCTGCTCTCTTCGGATTCAACAGCCTTGCGGACAAGACCTAAAAAAAGGGTTTCCCCCCTTGGGGCTGAACTGAAATTGGCAGTAATGCAGGAAAACTTTGTTTTTTTATAATAATAATAATAATTATTAAATAAACAGGTGCGCTCAATAAAGACAACAAAATGTATGTTGTGTTTGTTAGTAATACATTAAATGCAATGGTTATAAAATTAAAATAAATAAAATAAAAACTAAAAACATCACAAACACAAAACATGTTTTTTGTTGGAAATAAATAAAATAAAATTGACACCACAATTATTTCCCTTTACAATTTCTTTCACATTAAAAATGTGAAAGAAATAATTCTAGCTAAACACTAGAGAGCTCTAAATTTTTTAACACCGTTTTAAACAAAGGAATCATCTTGTGAGTTTTTAGGCAGATCAGGATTTTCAGCCATGTTTTTTTCATACAGTTTGAGGCGGATCAGGATGTTAAGAGTTAAAAGAAGACATTGATGACAAACTCTAAAATCTCTTGATTTGTGAAGACTGCAACATGAGTAATGTTTTGAGAAATGTATGATTAAGGTCACTGGGTACAACATTCACCAAGCAGATGCAACAGGTTGTTAAAAGCAGCAAAGAATGAAGATCTAGTACCTTATTCATTGACCTTTTTGTATAAGACCTCTTTTTCATTATCACAACTGCTGGTGAGAATGTTTGGCGAGTATTTATTTTGTTTTATCTGCTGGTTTTGTAGATTATAAGGACTCACCTCTGGAACCCCACTTGGACTGAATGAATTATAAGGGGGAACTAATTTGATTGAAGAATCTTCTGGTGTGAGGTTCTTTTCATAAGGCTGTGATGTAAATAATGATGAGCCACTTTTATCCAAAATTTGAACCTGAAAAAAAAAGAAGAACCAAAAATGAAATAGTGTCAGAAGCATTTTTAATCAAATACAAAACTGGCATGTCCTTGAGGAGAGAGTGGATTGCCTGTGATTACATGGCTTTCCTCACATCTCAATGGGGAAGGATAGAAAGAAAATGATACTCAAGATGACTGATAATGAGACTAGGCATAATTTTCTTCAGGGTATTAACACAAAAGTGATATCAATGGTTGTGACTGGAATTTGAACTGTTCTCACTTATTAATAGCTGTTGCAAGTTTCATAGAAAAATATCATAAATAAAAGCAATATTTGAATCATTGTCAATTTCAAAATTACCATCAAAAACAATATTTCATTATTATTATACATTGATTCTTTTGGACCAGTTTCCTTGTTTTTATCACAAAGATTTAGTCATTGTACATCTGGCCTTCTTCAGATAACATTGCAGGAATATTTACACTACCCTAGACAGAGCTCATAACTTCCACGGAGGTTGTTAGTGGTGATAGTCCTGGCATAGTAATAGAGCCCCGTAGGAATTTTTGAGTTGACTAATGAAACCAGGACATGCTACAGGGATCTTCAGTGGGTGAGTATATTTTTGGTAGACATTACAGATCAGCTGGAAAAAGATTTAGCGTCATGTTTCATAAAGGTGGATTTTCACTGTGGTACCCTAGTCAGAAAAAAGAAATTCATTAAATATGGGCATATATTATATTGTTGGAAAGGTAATTACATGCTGGGTAAAGTTTATAGGAGAACAATATACCTCAGAGCAAGTCATTTTCGAGCTATCTACAATCAAATGTCATAAATCCTTTTTTTAAAAATGAATCACCTGTATGGAGTGATAGCTATAACAAAAGGTAGGTAACTGTGCATGGATCTGCTCCAAAATTTCCTGACTTCTTTCGTAGCTTATTGCCCACCATTCAACAAAATTTAATTGAGATTCATTGAGAACCTCTAGAGATATTGTGTGTACAGACTGGGAAATTTTGAAGATATGGTGTGGTGTGGACAGATAGCTACAATGTAGGAGGGTAATTGTGCATGGATCCACGCCAAAATTCAATGTAAAAAATATTTACCTTATTTGGCATTGAAGAATTTGGATATGACAATAGCACCTTGTATGGAGTTCTGATGACATTATGTAAACCATTTTCTTTCCAGGTTTTGTAAAGTTCATCGACCAACTCTTTCTCATGTTCAGTTCCTGTCAATCTTGGTTTGTAAGTGTAATTCCTGCAATGTAAAAAGAAAGAATTAAAACAATTATAACAACAGGCCTGGTTACTCACTTTGAGTTGTCAAACAAGGTCAACAAACAGACAAAGTTAGCTGCTACTGTGTTTCTCGTTTAAACTCTGTAAGTTACATGTATCTCATATTTTTACATTTCACGTCAAAAAGCTGTGCAGCACTAGAAACACTGACCGTGCACCCTGTGGAGGGGGGGCCACGGACATAAGTCCTAGCTTTGGACAGCTAGTCCTGGTCACCCCTATTTATCGGTATGCCCATTTTTAACGTGATCTTTTCGTGACGTTAAAAGATTACATTATACTTTTGTTTGCGTCAGTAAATTCTTTAGCTGGATCAGCTGACATTCTTTTTATTCTAAATTTTTGTACAAGCATTTCATAATCAGGATTCAGTCTGTAATTTCTTTGTAATTTTAACAAAACAAAACCTCCATTTTAATAACATTCCTTACTTTTCAATTTCAATCAAATAAAAACAATTCATTTTGTTTACCATTTGTCAATATAGCCCACATCCTAATTCCTGGCCTAACAAACACATTTCATATACACAATGCATGATTTTGAATATACGCATTTAAACTTATTCTATCTATCTACCCATAGGGGTCATATTGCTACACATGACACGTTGGGGGTGATCAATTAAAAATTGGAAAAAGTGGTGACCAATGAATAAGTTACTTCTCTTGCCTTTTGTTGGGCAGTGATCACTAAAGAAAAGTCCAAATTTTCAAAAAACAAGTGTGAATGCTGCCGGACATAAACTAAGTGATCAATTCAGCATAAACCAAAGTATTTGGTGGAATAAAGTCTGAAGAAATTAATTGGTAATCAGTGCTAAAATACTGACAAATTGAAATGGTAGTAAGATAGATGCTATGACTAGCAGAAAGTAAAGGATAAAGGCTTAAATAAAGTCTAAGACTATTTGAATTGTGATTAAGGTATTAATTCTGAGCCAAATGAACAAAAGGAAGCAGTTTTAAATGCAAGAAAGGTGAAAAGAGTGAGAAATTATGCATTAGACTGACTAGCTCAAGTTTATGATAACAGATTAGAGGAAAAAAATATATAACAAAAGAAAGGTCTTTACCAACTAGAATCTCAAAACTAGAATGAATGCATTAGAAATAGCTGAAGATTGCAGTATCAGATTAAAGAATATCAGATTATATTTACAGTAAACCCTCGCTATAATAAACTAATTGAGGGGGGGGGGGCGTTAAAGCCGAAAGTTTGTTATATCTGATAATTGCCCCTCGGTCTGTAAATAAGAGTAGGTTCGCTAGTTCGCTGCATTTAACAATCATTGCTGGTAAATCCAAAGGCAGTTCAGTTGCTTCTCGTTCTATTTTTGACATTACCTCTTCACGCAAATGACTAATGTCATGTACAGTTCTATGAAATCTTGCCTTATTTATATATAATAAAGATTTGCTTAACCTCTATGTCATAACCTTTCTCCCTAACAAATGCGTTTTACCCCCTCTCCTAAAAAACAAACGGTTGATGGCTTTAGATATTTCACTCTAGATGGTTTTAAACTATAATTTCCAAAGAATTCTGTGATTTTTTAAGCTAAGAAGAAACACATTTTAAGAGCTTAAAAAAAGTTAAATGTTTAGCATTTTAAAGTATGGAAGGCTCAAACTCAACTATCGTTTTTTTAACTTTACATTACTAAAACTAGTTGAAATTATTATTCAATTTTTTACATTCACTGCATTTATTTCGATCGGGGTTCAATTTTGTTTTTAGTATTCATATAATATTACATAAAAGATGAATAAAAAAGTTTTTCCAATGAAAACTGCAATGTAAACTAAAACTGATTTTTGACCAAAACCCATTATATTAATTTTAACAACTATTTACCTTCATGATGCTGCACATACAATTACTTATTTGCTATTCAAATATTAGGATGCCTGTCATTAAAGAATTAACAAAAAATAAGTTAAAACCGAATCTTAATTGTTATTTTTTCTAAGTATTAAAGGTTAATGTTATAACATAAATTTCAATAAAACTTAAAGTTAAAAAATAAAAACAACGGTTTTTATTTAAATTTACTCTCATATTTCAGTTTGTAGTAAATTAAACAGTAAACTGAAGTGAACATTCTGCAAGAAGTGCCTACTATTTACTTAAAAACAACACCTAATTTACCTTCAATTTTTATTAACACTAGCTGAAAAGACAGTTATCCCCAGCTAATGGAGCCTATGGCTGTAAAACGAGTTAAATAATGATTTAATGTTTTACGGCTATATACATATAGTATCAAATAAAAACAACTGTATGCATTTATATGGTCCATGTGTTCGCTACATTTATCGAACATCGTTCGGTAAATATGCAGAAAGTTTATGGTCCACATGTTTGCTTCATATTGAATATCGTTTGGTAAATCCAAAGTCAGTTTGGATGGATCCAAGAGTTTGTTAAAGCCGAAATTCGTTATAGCGAGGGTTGACTGTATTATATATTATTTATTACAAATTTAAAGACTCTATAAAGTACCCCCCACACACACATATATACACATATATATATATATATTGTTCATAAGACTATTTTAAAACAAAAGATGAAACTAACTCTGAAAAGCAGGTTGCAAAATAATCTGTTCACGTTTCTTCCATTTGTTTTTAAAAACATGTATTTTCCTATTTTGTACAGAGAAAGACACTTCCATTCATGATGTTCTGCAGATGATGCAAATAAACAGAAAAATAAATAAAATCACTGTCAATTCTTGGTTGTTTTTGGCATTTACAGTCATCCTTTATTGTTGAGGAGAACCAATTCTCCCAAAAGTTTGCTATGACAATAAGTGGGATTGTCCAATCTGAAAGGGACATGCTACAGAGGAGAAACATGACAAATATATTGTCAAATGACTCTTATCATGAGTGGACAATCTAATAATATAATAGGCAACTAGCAAAGGGGGAAGAATGCCACAAAGTTTTTTTTTCTGTTCAAATCCAAAATCAATTTAATAAAACTTTCAGTATTTCCTCCTTGATTACTGAATTTAGTTATGAGAAGGTTACTTTTTGAAAAAGATTTGTTGAAATATTTTTTTAAATGTAGATTGCATAATAATTATATAGGAATGGAGTTAATTGTTTG
>VCCN01002735.1:4555433-4573935 GCA_006491835.1 Architeuthis dux | reverse complement strand
CATTTTTCTTAATGAACCAGTCGACTTTCATGTCAGTTCCTTACAGCAAAAGTCAAGGCACACGAACGAAGAATGAACACCTTTTGATGCCATTCTGACCAGTGAGTTCCGCATGAACTTAGTATGAACCTGTGTCATTACAAACAACGACAAAAAATCCACTAGATGATTACAACGCCAACAGAACCTTCCAGTCGCATTCAAAAAAAGTATACCAAGGACACACAACGCGAGCGTCCCAAAGACAAAAAAAACGAACCATTAGATGATCTATAATGCCAACAGAAGCAACTAAGGGACATCCAGTCACATTCTAAAAATATTTTTTACCATCTTATTTGTCAGCGGAAGAGATCCCTAAAACAGAAAAAAAAGCAAGGTCTACAGATATCGGTGTATTGTTTTGTATTAATTGATGGAAAAGGTATATTTGAATGGTTTCTTTTTGGTACCTTTGTTTGGGCTCAGCATAGTGAATGCTGGGCGTAATTTAATAAGAATTAAGGCACTGATTTTGGTGTCCCCTAGGGGGTTTTGCTGCGGTTACTGGCTGGAGAAATTGCTCCACACCTTAAAAAAGAGTTGTTGAATGGGCGTCAACAGATATCGGTTTGAAAGGATCAAATCATTATCGGTGGGACCAAATAAATGAAAAAGGTCTGGAATGAAGTCTTCACGCCCACATTAGTCACGGTTTTTAAGCATGCCAATGTATTTTTATTCTTTTTCCATTGTATCATTATGTTGAGGCAGAGAGAAATGCCTTTGTTGTGTATGTTTTTCGTTGAGACTTTGCAATTTTCATGATTGTCTATTTTTGGTTTTGGGGGGGATAATTGTACAATTTCTTTTTATTCAACAATATTGTGTTTTGCAAACAGTCTTCTTTTTGTGACAGTGATAATTGTCATTTTGTACTGGAAAATATTGTTGGAAGTACAATTTTTGCTGATAAATGTATAGAACTGCTACAGGCCTCTGGGAATTCTGAATTTGATGTATAAATATAAGAATGTGAGAAGATATATATTTTTTAGACTTAGCAGAAAGCAAATGAAATTAAGTTACTAGATTATAAGTACAGGACAGCTGACGGACAAGACAAGAGGGTAAAATATAGAATTCCATTTTTGTACATAAGTAGAAGAAAGAAAATGATTTTAATATGAAGAGGAACACAAAAGGAGAAGAAAGAAGAAATCTCCATCCCTATAATAATTAAATTGAAACAAGGAAAAAGAAATGTAATTTATCACATAGTTAAAATGTAAATTTGTACTGTGTGTCTGTATGTGTGTGTGTGAAATATACATATATTCGAGGATGTATATAATTTTGGTGTGTGAGTATTGGAATGCGAGATTGTTATGAATTTGGAAGTCAATGATAGTAAACAAGTAAACATATAGTAAAAGGAATGTTGTGACTATATTGACCTGAAAAGTCATTTATCTAAAGCAACAAAGTATTAGAAGAGAATATTTCTTTTTTATGAATGAAGTTAAATAAAATTACTATTTTTGCAATGCAGTTTGCCCTTAGTGCTCAAATTTACATATTCAAGGGTTCAAATAAGTTTTATTCTGGTATTAGGTTCAAGCCTAGGAGAGCGTTTCTCTCTTTGATTATTCAAGTACCGGTCCATGAAGGCAATAATTGAAATTCGCTGAGGGCTAGGATGTCCCTTTTTAGCGTAAAGAAATGGGAAATTGACTTAATTAGATGCAATTGTTTTGGAGTATTTTGGCTAAGGAGCCTGAAAAAAATGCTGACGAAATTCATTTGGGGGGCCAGGATGCATCTTGATTTTAGGCAGAACCCTTAACGTAAAGAGAAATTTGTTTAGGGCAAAATACCCTGAGTGAAAATGGACCCAGGTTCTGGATATAGGGAATTAATTGAGCGCTAAGTAGGAATTTTGCAGTTTGCATTTCAAAAGGTGCGGGTATTGAAATGTGCTAGACTAAGAAGTATTGAAAAAAAATCTGTCTAAATTAAAGGTAATTTAAAAAGAAAATTAATATATCTGAGTTATCAGTGAATATTGAAAGTTGGTATGAAGAGATAAGTTGAATTAAAATAAAATTGTAGAAACCGATGTTAAGTGAAATTAAATAAAATCCTGAGAAAATAGTGAGTGATATGATGTGTTTGTTTGCGGCAAGGGCAAGTTTGTTTTTCTGTGCTAATATTTTTTAGTGAAATCTTTGAAAAATTACAGATTTTAAATTCAAACAAAAATTAGAAAGCTTAAAAAAAAGAAAAAAAAAAGAAAAAGAAAAAAGGAGACAACCGAATTCGTGATTTTCTTAGAAAATCACGAATTCGGTTGTCTACGTGAAAGCAGATAAAACAAAAAACTTCTACAAAATGAAACTCAACACATACAAAAAACTAGTCAGAGACCGGATTATAAGGGATTATAAAATAGATAAGGAAAGCACAGAAGAAAAAAACAACAAAAATGCATATAACATCACAAACCAGCTAAATATTAGCGACAAAATCGGTAAGATAGAAAACAAGGACACCTATATTTTACTAAAGGACCACAAATCAAACTTCAATAACAAACTACCAACTAGACTAATAAACCCAGCGAAACCAGAAATAGGTAAATTTCAAAATAACAGAACACATATTTGATAGCGCGATCACATTCGCACAGCAACACACTGAAATTACACAACAGGACATTAGGATTATGAAAGAAAGCAGAAGAACAATCCTCATTAACCAAAATAAGACGTGGATTAAAAACTCCAGCTTTGATGTGGCCTAGACTCAGCACAAATATCTGATCTAGTAAGATTATACATACTCAGCATCTTAGGCAGATTCATTGAGAAAACAGACGTCGGATTATACAGAGATGACGGATTAATGGTAGTACATAACACAAACTGACCAAAAACTAGCAATATACACTAAAAAAATAGCTAGGGCACTAAAGTATGTAGGCTTTAAAGCCAAAATAACTTCAAATATTAAAACAGTAAATCTTCTAGATGTTACATTTAGCTTAGATAATACCACCTACAGACCATACTCAAAAGATAGCCAACCACCCACCTACGTTAACATTAAATCTAACCACCAACAAAACATACTCAGACAAATCCCCAAATCAATAAACAATAGAATAAGCAACTCCTCAAACAAAAAGATGTACAATGACGCCCTACAAAACAGTGGCTAAGAGCAACCTACAATACAAGGAAAAAAAACCTGTAGAAAACAAAAACAAAAGGAGAAACAGAAAAATGATATGGTATAATCCCCCATACTGTAAATTAGTAAACATAAACATAGGTAGAAAATTCCTAAAACTAATAGATAGACACTTCCCTAAAGAAAATCCCTGAAGTAAAATTCTCAATAGGAACACAATAAAAATAAGTTATAGCTGCATCAGAAATATAAACAGAATAATAACATCACGTAATAGATTCATATGATAGAGAAGAAAATAACAAGAAAATTAAAACCAGTAAATCACACTCAGAGTGCAACTGCAAAGAGAAAGATTCATGCCTGCTGGCAAACAAATGCACAACGGCGAATAACATATACTTAGCAAGGATAGCTACAAAGGAACAACCACAAAATATAAAATTTTACATGGGTATTTAAAAACGTCGAGATTCTACAATCACAAGAGATCATTCCTACAACCACATCTAAAAAATTAGCACAGCCCTATCTAAACATTATTGGGAACAAAAGAAGTCAGGATTAAACCTGGTAGTAAAATGGTCAGTAATTAGTAACTCTAGACCCCCAAACAGCTTTAAAGACAGGTGCTACCTATGCCTGAAGGAAAAACTAAACAATTTAAAATTTAAAGATAGAAAAATCTCAGAGAAAAGAATTAATTTTGATGTATAGGCATCAACATTTTAGATTAAAACCTTAATTTAAAAAATTAAATTAAAGAATAGACACAAAATTTTAGATTAAAACCTTAAATTAAAAAATTAAATTAAAGAATAGAAAATAATAAAAAGAAAAAAGAAAATAAAGAATCATAAACTAACTGGCCTTGGTTACCATGGATAGGAAAGAAAAAAAAAGGCGGGGCTACAAAAAGCTAAGAAGGAAAAAAGGGTTGAGGAATCTTTGAAAAGGATCATCTTAATACTATCCACTGGACTAAATGGAGTGATACCATCCCTATGGAATGTCAAAGGAAGTAAGTGACCCTCACAAGAAAAAGATCTTGGAAGTAATCTGGCATTAGCCCTGATGAAATGAGAGTGTAAACAAGCCCAACGAATGGGTAGGACACGATTCATGAAATATATGTATTGGCAATATTTAAATTTTTTTAATGAAGAAGACAAAAATTAATAATTTTCTGGAGCTTTATAATATATAATTTTATCAAATAATGAAGTTAAAAGAATCACATAGAAATAGATATAAATGCATTTTTGTCTATGTGTATATACAGCTGATGTGAAAAGTTTACATACAGTGCAATAATTTAATTTTATTTGTATTTTGTATTAGTTTTCTGAAAGATACAAACTAAACAGGTGGAATAGGTACACACTGTCAAAAAGAAACCAATACAATACAAATATGATTTGCACAAGTTTTACAATACAAACAACATAAAAATGACAAAATTTAAATAGTTAAAGTATTCATGCACTGCCAATTTAAATTAAAGTGCATATTAGCATTAAGGTGTTGTAACATTGCTTTTGCAGTAGTTAGAACAACTTGTCCCATGCCCACATTATATAGCAGTAGAGTTTCATACAAAGCATATGTACCAAAACATGAGGAAATCTGACAAATAAAGTATGGATATCTGAATTCAAGTTGTTTCTTTACACAAGTCTGGAGCTATTTCCAAGTAACTGCAAGTTCCCAGACCATCTAATGTGATGGGAGTACTTTGTCAAGGTTAGTAAGCAAGTTAATAATATCCCAAAGAGCAGAACAAAAATTTGTCAGAATTGTTAAAAAGAATCCAAGGATAAGCAAAAAGATGACTAAAAGAAGTCCACATGCATAGATGTATCAGTTTCTAAAGGAGTTCAAAGAAATTCAGCTATTTTACTGACAATGAACAGGATTATCTGGTCCTCTATGCAGGCATTAAAAAGAATTACACATTACTTATTTATATCTTCACATGATATATTATGTTGGCCAAAAAATTGTTCTGTTTTTGTCATTAGATGGCATTAGGAGTATTTAGTTTTAATAAACTTCATTAAAAAAAGATCACTTTTAATTTAAGATTTGTCAAAATTGGCGTATTTTGAAGGATGAAAATAAGCAACATCTTTGGCATATTAGGCTTTTTATTTTAAGAAAGGTGATGTTTTGTGCTGCACAATGCTCCATGGACAGGTGGACCAGTTAAGCAATCAAAACATTACTTGATTGATTGATTGATTTGTTTAGCATATCAACCCTTGATGGGTCATTTAAAGCTGAAATCAGTTTAAAATTCCAAAGTCAGGTCTTTTAAAAAATAGAGTCTTGTGACTTTGGTGAAAGAACAGGTGGCACCTGTTGGGGGGGGGGTCTTACCCCTCTGCAGGGGATGCAGTCGGCATATTCTAGGCCCCAGTCAACAGGACCGAAACATTACTTGAGAATAATCAATGTTATACAACGCCAGAATTAGCCAACATGTTCAAAATATCCAAATCACCATTGAAAATCATTTGCACCCGCTTGGTTAAGTGAGTCGTTTTGATGTGTGACTTCCACATTCATTAAGCAAAGAGATATGCACTTCCTTCAAACTAAGTATTCCCAAGATTACATAAGAAAGCATATATGATTTGAGTTAAGCAAATGTTCCTCATTTTGAATTATGTACATATTTCATGCAAGCCAAACTAAATTTTCAGTTTACCACTAAACACCATCAAACCAAATATGCATGTACAACATATAAACTTACGATTCATTAGAATCATTTTCAAATGGCAACCTGGAAAATTAAAGAAACCAAGAAAAACATTTCTTAATTAAATTATATCTTTGTCTTCAGATTGTTTGATGGGAAAGATTTTTACATTAAGTTAAAAAGAATCTTTTGAAACACATCCTTGCCGTCACTATTTGCCATAATTTAAACAAATGTAAGGGTGTATATGCTGGTCTAGGTCTTAATTCATAGAACTCAACCCCATGAGTGGGTTTTGTATGCTTAGATGACCTAGTTTGTCCAGTTATGGGGCTGTGGGCTGGTGTGGTTAAAAGTAGGTGGTGGGTAGGGAGTTGGGTGTTTAAATAACAGCCTACACAATACCCCCACTCTATCTAAACACCCGCTCCCTACCCACTTTTAACCACACCAGCCCACAGCCCATAAGTAACTTCCAACTGGACAAACTAGGACAAGTACCTAATTTAAATTTTTTAAGTATCTCTTATTTTATTTTTCATAATTATTTTATAATTCTTCACCCTAGACTGTGTGGATGATACAATGGGTTACAACAAAAATTTAATAGATGACATTTTTTCAGAACAAAATACTATAAGGTTCTTCTGCTGATGAATTGTATATTGGTATCAGTTTTAGTTTTCTAACATAATTTCCTTTTTTTCAGCCTTTCATAGTAGACAGATTGTTACAATCTTTTCAAAGTAGGCACTTGTCAATATCCATCTATTTGTGATGACAGGGACAAGTTTAATTGGATCACAGAAAGGTGAATTGACATAAAAGTACAAAAATAATGACATGCACATTATTTCATGTATCTGAGTAATTAGCATTACACAATAGAATAAACTGACAAATTGGCCTTCCTTTTGCTTGATTTTCTATGAGACGGAGGAAGTATCAGACGTTTGCTTCTGTTACAGCCAACACTCAATGGTTGAATCAAATAAAAACCCAGTGTGTCAATGCTGTTTCATGTCAGATATTGGTATATTTGATTAGACAATGTGGAAAAGATTGAGAAAAGCGTGTTATGTCTCAAACATATTTATTATCATGAAGATAAACCTTTATGCATTTCGTCGTTGTGAACAAAATCATCAGAAGAACTTTGAACATAGCAGAGATATGCTGCCATCCATGCTGGGTAGTAGAAATGAAATGAAGTGTGTTTTGTATGCTTAGATGACTTGGTTTGTCCAGTTGGAAGTTACTTATGGGGCTGTGGGGTGGTGTGGTTAAAAGTAGGTGGGGGTAGGGAGCAGGGTGTTTAGATAACAGCCTACACAAGACCCCAACCCCCACCCACTTTTAACCACATCAGCCCACAGCCCCATAAGTAACTTCCAACTGGACAAACTAGGTCATCTAAGCATACAAAACACTTCATTTCATTTCTACTACCCAGCATAGAAAGCATCTTATCTCTGCTATGTTCAAATTTCTTCTTCTGATGTCGTTCATAACGACAACACGCATAAAGATTTATGATAATAAATATGTTGGAGATGTAACACGGTTTTTCTCAATCTTTCTTTTCCACATTGTCTAATCAAATATACTATTCTGTTGGATTCCCTTACATCCACACACCAAACATGTTAGATATTCCAAATCTTTAAAAGATTAGCACTGCACAATCTTCTTCTAAATTTGAACCTTTGTGGCTGTGCCAAACTTTTCAGGGATACATAAAGAGCATCAATATATTTTAAAACTGATTTTCAAAGCAGCTACAGCTACTAACTGAAGCATATTTTGTAATTTTTCAAAGCAATATTAATTAAGGCATTCAAACTCTTCCAACTGCATATGCACTTCTTTAAATCATTAAAACAAGAATTAATCTTAAAAAGCAATGCCTATATATGCTTCAAGTAACTTAACTGATAAAAGTAAAGGATTCAGATGTTCAAACTACATTTCAGCTAACAGTGCCTATCTACAGCAGGCTCAAGAATATGAAAACTTATTGTAGCTAATTTTATAATTAGACTTCATTGATGATTCTTACAGAAGAATTAGAAGCTTAATATTATTATTCTATTTGTATAAAATAAGTAATATACTTTAAATAATATAAAGATATTTAAAACAAGATAAAAATGCAAGAAAAAGAAAGTAACATTATAATTAAATTTTCCCAAAAGATATAATACTTATTTTTCCAACCGTTTTCAAAATTTACAACAGGCAACAACAGAGATAAAATGATAAAATAGTTCAAAAGAAAAAAATGAAACAGTTTATATAAGTAGAATCTCATTTCAAAATACAATAATAACATTCATGATTGAAAGGAGAAACATCTTTGAAAAGAAAAGTAAACATGAAACAAATGGATCAGATATTTGAAATATTTCAGATTAAAATGGCACAAAGAGTAAGAATTAATATCTTTTTGTTAGTTTTAAGAGTTTCTTGATTTGTTCATTAAGAAAACTGTCTAGACTGCAACAAAAAAGCCTTAATTTTTATCTGAAATAAGAAATTGTTATAATTCAATATTTTTCAGGATAAGCATCCTCATATTTTCATCATAATATTCTGGTAGGTGTAATTTCCACCCTTCCTCTGGTGTATGTTGCATTTAATAATTTTGTGATAAAAGCATATAATTTGGTACACTCATAGCCAAAGGCATTCATTCCAAAAAGATTTGGACTTAGCGCCATCATGAATTTTCAATATGTCGCCCATGGCAGCAATTTTTCAAAATGGCAGCAACAACTGTTTTCAGTTTAATTTTCTTATCAGAGATGGATATAATATGATATTGAGGACATAATTAGTTGAATTTATTTACCATACATAGTTTTGGGGAATTGCCATTTGGATAATACATGCATGTCATTGAAAATTCAAGATGGTGGCCATGACACAATTCCAAACTCAAAATAAGTGATAACAATAACAACCCAAACCAAGGGTCTATTGCAGGAATGTCTATTCAGCACTCCCCTTCACAGTAACACATTAATTTGGTCATCGTCACTTCGAAAAGATATTGAGCTAAGATTGTACAGGACTTCATTTCAGGCCCAAAAGAACCTGTGACCAAAGTTACAGCAAAATCGAGTGGGGCCCATTGGTCCACATGACATGGAATGACCCAATATCATCACCATCATCAATACCATCGCTGCCACCACCACCACCGATAACAATAATAATTCTTTCTTATTAAAAATGATAGCCAAAATAATGTTAGGATGCATCTATGGGACCATGATTAGCATTTCAAGCTTATCTCGCAGACCATTACACTTACATTAGAGGTCTAAGATTCCAAGGGATGAAAAGTAAAACCAAGTTAAATACACTGTAAATGCTTGCAGTAAATGTATCTATAAATTAGCTATAAAAAAAGTAAACTGAGTACTTTACTCAAAGAATAAAAATGGTTGCCATGGGCAACATATTGAAAATTCATGATGGCTCAATATCCACATTTCTTTTGGAAAGCCTTTGGTTATAAGTGTACCAAATGATATGCTTTTATCACAAAATGCACAATTGGCTTGAAATTTTCAGCTAAGTTGCCCCAACTATTATTTAGAAGAATCTAGAGACAATACAAGAACATCTTGTTCAGGAACTTTATGACATAATTGAAGGGGCAAAATACATTTCTTATGACATAATTGAAGAGGTAAAATATATTTCTTATAATATCCTATTGGGTCATTCTGACTAATTTCCTTGTCAGTTTTTTTATCACAAGGTTTTGGCTACTTGACCTCCTTCTGACCTTTCCTCAGGTAATCTGGCATATTTGGGATGATGAAGGCATGTGCTTCTCCATAGGCGGCATATTGAACAATGTTGCCTCTTCAATTATGTCTTAAGAAATGTATTCTGCCTCTTCAATTATGTCATATAAGTTAGGTATCTAAATATTTCTCAGAAGGTAGACTGATTACTAGAAAGAAAGTTCCTTGAAATTAGTTTTCCTCCTCATTTATGAACTTGTGATAATGCATGTTACCAAAATGACATTAGAGACAAAGCATAAAACCAGTTTACATGCAGAGTCCTATGCTCTAGAGATGTGTTATATTCTTTAGTATTGAAAGAAGATCCAGATTAGAATTTCTGCCATCATGCAATGCTTAGGGTTCCAACAAATGTCTAAATCACCAGTTGCAGAGTAAGTGTGGGACTAGCAATTGCTAGCAAGAGTATTCCTCCTCAAAACGGAAGGGCTCCATGAGAGCGGTTTTGCATTAGGGTTGGTCCAATCTAATAAATATCGACATGTCATAAAAGTTAGGTATATTATTGTCCCTATCTTAAATTTCTTGTGCAGTCTTCTACATTTTGTCTATTTGAGGAAATTTAATCAAGTGAAATAAGTTCTATATTGTAAAAAAAACAGCAATTTTTTCTTTCTTTTTTGATGTAGAGCAACGCTGGTCAGATATGAAATGATTGTAGATCTCCAGACACCTAAGAATAATTCAAAGAAGAGTGTCTTAACAGAACGGTAAAGTAGTTATTCAACTACCAATCTCACTTGCAATAAAGCAAGACTAACAATTTAAAAAAAATAATATTTTTTTAAAAACTATTAACAGCTCTACAGTAAAAAGATAGTGACGAAATGTGCAATGCTAAAATTATGAAACTTTTATTAATTTATTAAATAAAAATGCCTCTATCTCTGTATGCAATTTACATTAAAAAAAATACTTATTCAACCTTAAAATATACATTAATTCAAGTAATAAAAATGTATGAAACTTGATAAAAAATTTACAAGCTTATCAGTACAGAGAAACATTTACCAGGCACATTTTATTTATTTATTTAGTTTTCCTAAATTCTTCCATATATTTCAGCTGATAACTCCCAAAATGTCCCTATTAATTCATTTTCTATTCCAAATTTATCTAAGTTATTCTTAAAATTATTTATACTTGTAGATATAATACTTATACGTATTATATCTACAAGTATAAATAATTTTAAATTTGGAATAGAAAATGAATTAATAGGGACATTTTGGGATATATGCATAAGATGGTAAACTATTCCAGTATGTCAAAATTCTTTGGGAGAAAAAATCAATTTGTTTTTGTGACTTTGTTTTTACAATGGACCTAGCTAGTAAATTTCCTGTCCTTATTAAACATTAGAACTCTGTAATTAGTAAAACCATTTAATATTTTGAAAGTTTCGATTAAGCCTCCTCTCAAACAAATTAGTCATGCCTAACTTTTCTAGTCTATCCTTATAAATCAAATCTCTCATGCTATGTATCATTCTGGTAAATTTTCTCTGTACTGTCACCTATTTCAAAATTAAATTCCAATTTCCATGTCTAGCTCGTGGGGCCCAAACCTGTACACAATACTCCAAATATGGTCATATTATTGCTTTATAAATCTTTAGCATAACATATGGATCTCTTGATAAAATATTGCTGCTAAACCAACCAATTTTTTAGATTGATTTAGCTACGGCTGAAGCGATATGTTTTTCAAAATTGAATTTTTCATTAAATTCAACACTTAAGTCTCTCTCTTCCGATACTTTTTGTAATGGTTGATTTCCCAATGTGTAGGCTTAACTTTTATTTCCTGTGCCAAGATACATTACTTTACACTTATCCACATTAAATTTTAAATTCCATGTAGACTCCCACTTTTTTAAGTCTTACTGTGCTAGTTTACATTCATTCAACTCTCATTTTCCTGTCTTTTAAAATGCCTATTATATTTTTTGAAATCCCAAGATTTTCCATTTTCACAAGTAATCTATAATGTGAGACATTATCAAAAGCCTTACTGAAATCTAAATACAAAATGCATGCACAGCCTTCCATTAAGTATTCATTTATAACATCAATAGTTTCTAACAAATTGGATAGTGTTGATTTACCAGAAATGAAACCATGCTGATTTACTACAATGCTACCACTCACAAATTCAAGTACGTATATGCTTTCTGACAAACTTTTCACAGATTTTACACAAACAACTGGATAACTTTGCACTTTGAATTCCTTTAAATTTACGGAAGTGCCAGTAGATGATCGCAGTAACAGCACGGAAAAAGGATTCGGGTGACTCTTGTCACCTCTAAGTCTATTTCCCATATCGCAAACCTCAAAGAACTATCCGAGACAGAGAAACTTGTGATATGTGAAGCTTGGGCAGGGACGGCCAATACCGTAGCCAGCATAAGAGCACTACTTTTTTTTTTTACTACTTTAAATTTAGGTGCTTGTAGAGTTTTACTATTCATTTTATAAATGATTTTCTATATTCATTGTATTTTACAGCTATCAAGTTTAAATTGTTTAGTGCATGTTGCTTGAGATACAGAAAACTAACTCCTATAAAAAGTACTACCTTGAAGTATCTCACCTGGGTATTGTAATCAAATTCTAAAATTCTTTCTAACATGACTGCTACTATGAATCAAGTGCTCCATGTTTAGACATGTTAAACAAATTCTCTAAATCTGGTAATATAATCGATGTCCAGGGAATTGGAAAATCTATTTTCGTATTACAGTCTGAATTCACTGCTATTCAGCTATCTTTAAACATCTAAGAACTAATGAGTTGTTATTTGGGTTATTCCTCTGATGATCATAATGCACAAAGTACATTTTAATAATTAGATTATATAATTTTCTTTGTTCATCTGTCCATCTATAAGTCTATGCCAAGCACTTAAAATTCTGCAGAACTGAGGTAAGACATGTATAACAGATTACCACGAACATGTACATATGATAGCAACTTCTACTCTCGAATGCAATGGTAAGTAATGATGGAATCAGGAATAAAACACCCAAACTGAAACATCAATATAAAAGATAACATTAGTCACAGATTAATTGTAGATACTTGTGCAGCATATCTGGTGTTGAAAAAGATGGCCAAAAAGTTCATTTGATTAATAAAGTAGAGATAAAAGACCTTGTTTTCATTATTTTCGATATTAACCCCATTGAACAACATATTTACTGTTTTGCTCCAATATCTTCTGCCAACTTCATAATTCCAGAACTTCTTATCTTCCTGAACAAAAACATGCTCTAGGTACCTTTTGCAGTCTTCCAGGGAATTGAATTTTTTTGATTAAGGAAATTCTGTAAAGACTGGAATAAATGTTAATTTAAAGGTGCAATTTCTGGTGAATACAACAGATGAGTGAAAAACTTATTTTTTCGTAATTTATCAAATAAAATAATTTTGTTTTAAATTACTGCTTCGGGTAATTTTTCATATATTTTTTTGGATAATATTTTTTTGTTATTTTTAATTGGACAATATTTTTTTTATGGATGGCCGTTGCCAATCAAGTGACTTCTGGTCATTAAAGAAACTGACGCGACCACATTTTTTTTCCATCTTTCAAAAACACTTAAAGCCCTCTATTGTTGACATCAATCACTGACAGATATCTGATCACTGATTATACCAACCCCTACTGTTGAAAAAAAACTATATTTCATTGGGGTTTTTTTTAAACAGCATGTGACGATTTTTACCACATTTCAATTGAGTAATGATGAAACTAACTTTTACAAATAAAAGTATATCAATTGTGAGTGTAAATTATTTTTAGTAGATTTTTTTAATTACAGAATCTCAATTTTAAAAAAATTTTAAGACCTCAACAAAATAGTGTCAAAATGATTGATTTATCGATTAAAAAGTAAACATTTATTTAAAAAGTTCATTTCTACGTTGTAATTAAGGAAAATTTGTTTTTCTTTTTAAAAAATAATTTGGACTTTCCTCTTTCTAACAAGAACAAGAAAAAACTTGAGAACACATTTAAAAAAAATGTATTTACGTTTTAAAATAGGGTGTATCGGACTATTTAAAAAGTGCTGTGGGTCTACCTAGTTAACATCAATCATGTTTTTCACTGATGACATTTACATGGCTTCATACATGATGGAGGAGGACAGACAAACTTAGCAACCACAAGGTCATCTATACAAACTCATTACTTTAATGATCTTTAAGGTAGCTTAATAATAATATAACATACATCAAAGTTTCATAGCATTCATTTTTTTTTCTAGCATAACATTTAAACTAAGCAAGCTCAACACTGCAACAAAAATAATCATTTCTTAAAACATATACTTTTATGTTTTGGTTAACAAAAGAAAAACAAAAAGAAAACCCAAATTAATAAAAATGATTAATAACAAAAGGTAAAAGAAATATTTCCAAAGAAATATTTCCAAAGGAATAGATGTAAAAATCATGAGAGAGAGAGAGAGAGAGAGAGAGAGAGAGAGGTGGTAATGAAATCAGACAAAAAACTCTATATACACATACGTTTTCTGATGAGAGGAGGGCACTGGCTTTGAAAACCATCCAATCAAAATACCAATGACAAGGCTCAAAATACACCCAAAACAAATCACAAGGCAATTTTGCTTGTTTATCCCATGGGAAGACATGATTTTGACAGAGGGGTGCCGGTCGACTGGATCCTCTGTCTCCAAATTCGAGAATCTGAAACAATATAGAAATAAAGTAAATATAAAATATATAAGTAATAAAACTATTTTTGATTTTCTAATACAAAAATGACATTTTCCCTGTGTGTTAGAATATGTAACTGTATCACTAAAATCTCAAGCTAATGAATCGTTTAGTAATATTAACTTGAATCTTTTATTAGATGAAGCATTGTCAACCATTATTAATTTTTGACTAAAATTTCTTTCATCGTAATTTTAGTTGCTTAGGATCCTGTCTTTCAAAGACGTCAGCATAACCATTTTGTCCACAGGAGCATTGAGGATTAAGCAGAGCACGATCTCTAACCATTCTACCATTCCTTCTTCTTGTTTACCACTAAGTAAAAATAATTTAAAGTTATTTTTTAAAATATTTTATATGAAGCATTTTCACAATTATTGTATTGCTTGTTTTATTCCATCTTATTTCAAAATAAATTTAACAACAATGTTTGACAAAGTTCTTAAAAACAGCAAAATAAATTTCCTAATACAAACTTTTGTTCAGACAATCTAATTTCTTCTTCCCATCTTTGATGTTGAAACAACGTTTCAGCAGATTCATTCTATGGCCTTCTTCCAGTGTAATATGTAATATCCGTAAGGAAAGAAGGTTTATCTTTTATCTTTATATTTAAACATTAACCGCAATGTAGATTATAGACAGGGTAAATAGCCCAACCATCTAAGCAACTGCCTAACCTAACTTTTTAAAGCTAAAATTGGTACTTTGGGTCAATTTAAAACCAGACAACATTTCAAGAAATAACTACAAATCACATGATTGATGACATCAAAAGGGCCTATATTTTCTTTAAAATGTTTATATCTTCAGACATATAAGTCACAATCAGATACAAATTGCAAATCTAGATAGAGTGAAATAAGACAGAATTTCTGTTTTCAGATTATGACCATTTTTTTGTGTTTGGTTGAAAAAAAAAATGAAGAAAAATGTTTTTTAAATGAATATTGAGTGAAAAAATTTTTTTTCACAGATCAAAAGCCTGAATTATAATTAATCGAATAAAACTGAGAAAAAAAATTATTTTACTTAATTTCCCTGTTTTTTTTAATCCCAAAGTAAAAGTTCCGTTTCAGATTTCCCTGGATATTATTTCTAAAAAAGGTAAACATAATTAGTATCTCGAGGGATATATCTGTAAAATGTGTAAAAATCAACCAGAGTAGTATTATTAATAAAGGTGGGGTAGGAATCATATGAAAAAATGTGGCTAGGAAATAGCTATTTCTTAGACATTTCTGTGGCCTTGTGACTAGTTTGACACCTTGATAAAATAAAAGTCAAAATCATATAAAACTTAATTTTATTGCCGAAAAATGTCAGTGTCATTAGTAAGTTGAAAGATTGGCGAAATATATGAGATAAAAATTATTTGTGTACACCTTATAGAACCAGAGATATTGTTGAATAAAAATAGCGTAAACACAGCACAACGAATTGTAATAACAAAGAGTAAATTTTTTAACGAGCAAAAAACACCTAGATTTAAAAAAATTTACAAAACATCAACTACTTATTGGATTTTAATAAAATTTTCAATACTTATAAACCTATAAAGGATGAATTTTAAAAAAAATCAGTTTGTATTCAAAATTTCCGGAAAAAAATATTTTTTCATTGTGATTAAAAAAAACTTTTTATCAATGAAAAAATATTTTTTAAAAATATTCAATGATTTCGGACTGATGTTGACTTATGTCAACTTCAGTCCGATTTTTTTACATTATAAAGTCAAGACCATGACCATATAAATTCTGCTTCTGTTTTTGAAAAAGCTATTAGCCTGTTTCCGTAAAAAATAATTTTTAAAAAACTGCGAAAAAAAAAAAAAAATAAATAAATACTGCTCTAATTGTCAATATTTTTCATTCATTTGGTAAAATATGATTTAAAGCTTTTTTCTGTAAAAAGAGAAAAGGCGCAGGAAATACCTACTATTATTGCTATGAAAATTCCGGCGATTTTCTTATGAAAATGAAAATGCCGGATAACGAACGACTTGTCGCTACACAGAGTCAGCTGACTGCAGTTTCGTCTTGTGGACGATTCAGAGAACACTTTTGCCGACTTGTCTTTTCCCCGAATATTTTTTTTCTTTCTTTTTTTTTTACCATTAAAAGGTTAAAAACAGTGAAATTTCTGAAAGATAATTTTATTTTACATCCTAAATAACAACATTAGAAGAACAGGATGATTAAAAAAACATATTATAAACTGACTTTTTGTGACTGATTTGTTTACTTTAATTTTTGTTCGAAGAAACGACCGTGACGGTCGTTTCTTCGAACAAAAATTTTATATCCATGTTTTTTTCTCATCAGGTGTCGATTTTCTGCGGAAAACAATTCTTTTATCCTTCCTATAAGTAATATCAGCGTAGATTAATTAAGTTTATTTGTAAATCAGGTTTTGTTTAATTTTACATGTTTTCAATGACAACAAAAAATTACTTCTTTCTTCGAAAGATGTGTCTCTCCTTTCAAAAATAAAGTAGGCCTCCGAAAATTATTTAATTTAAGGATTAATTGACTAGATTTAGAAAAAACTTAAAATATATTGAAAATTACGCTTGTCTGCAGTGTTTCAAATTTGAAACATACATGTTTAATTTAGATTATTTTGGTTGTTTTACATCTAAATTTTTATAGCCAAAGTTAGCCATTTTATAGCCATATGAAATGTTGGGTTTGTCAAACCAAAAAGGCCCAATTCATCCAAAATATCAGTATTTTGTCTGAATAATCTTAAAATATTTACATCCAACAATACCTAAACCAAAATAATCTAAAAGTAAAAGACCCATGGACTTCGCTGACAAAACTTATCGGAAATAGACACCTTACGAAAAAAATGTCAAAATCATCCAAAATTTAATTTTATCTTCAGAATTTTTGTGGCATCAGTAAGAAGAAGGATTAGTGAAAAATCTTGGATAAAAATTATTCGTTTACATCTTATAGAACCAGAGATATTTTGAAAACAAATAGTGCAAAAAGCTGTAGCAGTGTAAACAAAAGTTTTTACGAGCAAAACATATAGATTTTTAAATTTTACGAAAAATCGAATATTCATTGGATTTTGATAAAACTTTCAGTACTTATATAATAAAGGATGGACTTTTTTAAAAGAAGTTTCCATACGAAATTTCGAGAAAAAAACTTTTTTTTTATGCAATGAATGATTCATTTGATGATTTTTTTTTTTATTTATAACAGCTATGATAAATAAAAAAAATCATCAAATGAATTGCATAAAAAAAAAAGTTTTTTTCCCCAAAATTTCGAATAGAAATATCTTTTGTACAGGTATAAAGATAGGTCAATGACAAAATAAATTCGGTTTACACTTTTAAAGAGCAGCCATGGGGAAGCAGTATTTAGGAATTTAAAAAAAAGTAAAATACTGCTCTTCTTGGCATGTTTTAATCTTTATTTGCTAACTCATATTTTATCGATAATTTTATTTTTTTAGTCTTCTCTTATTCTTTCACGTAAGTACCAGATCAAAATGTATGTCATTTTATTGAACAAAAGATAATTTATTAAATAACTGCTTTTTTTTAAATAACTGCTTTTTTTTAAACAGCATGTGACGATTTTTACCACATTTCAATTGAGTAATGATGAAATTAACTTTTGCAAATAAAAGTATATCAATTGTAAGAGTAAATTATTTTTAGTAGATTTTTTAATTACAGAATTTCAATTTTTTTTTAAATTTTAAGACCTGTCAACAAAATGGCGTCAAAATGATTGATTTATCAATTAAAAAGTAAACATTTATTTTAAAAGTTCAATTCTACGCTTTAAGATTTAAATTAGAGTGTCAACGATAAAAAGTGCTGTGGGTATGTCGCAAAAATTAATTTTATAATATAATATGTTTTTTATCATCCTGTTCTTGCAATGTTGTTATATGTGAAATAAAATTATCTTTCAGAAATTCCAGTTTTTAACCTACAAATGGTAAAAAAAACAACAAATTCGATGAAAAGGCAATCGGTGAAAAGACAAGTTGGCAAAAGTGTTGTTCGCCAAACAGGCTGTCTCCGAATCGTC
>VCCN01002735.1:4537349-4555333 GCA_006491835.1 Architeuthis dux | reverse complement strand
TATACATATATATATATAATATATGTGTGTGTGTGTGTACATATGTGCGTGTGTGGCAATGTGTCTTGTTCTTTTTGTGCTGACAAAAATCTTGCTAAATATAGGAAACAGACAAATAAATTAATTAGCAAGTGAAAAAAATGGAATTCTAAACCGAGCTCAGATTCTGAATGTAATTACTTATACCACGTTCGTGCCATTAGGCATGAACCCAATCTATCCTATCATTGCCCCATTGTTAGTCATTCTGCACACCAAAATGGTAAGTGAGGTGAGTGAGTGAATACATAAGTAAATCATTCATCTCATAAATTAATACCCCCTGCTACCCTGAACAACAGTAGCAAAATGACAAGTAAATCCACTAGAAAAGAAGACAATAAAAGTGTAGTAACAAAAACTAACAAGCGAGTAGAAGACTGTCGGCAGAATTCATTAAACACAAAAAAGAAACATTTATATCTGAAATTAAAATAAAATACAAACACACTTACTTTTCCCCACAGTTATCATAGCAGTTTTCAAATTAACCAATATATTGGAAATCTTTTTCAAAATGCAACCGCAAAACTCATCTTCATTGGCGATAAAAACAATGAAAACAGAATCAATTGTGAACCAAATCAATTCTTTACTTACCTTATCTCTTAGTTAAAGATAAAGATGTTCAGATTTCAGAAATGGTAGGAAGAAGAAAAACTGTCTAAAATCTGATAAGCATGAGAAGAGAAAAAAAAAGATAAAGCTATCAACAGTATCAAAATATGAACTTTCTTAGGCTTAAACCAGTACTAAGTGTGACTATAACGACCAAGTTGAGGACACTAGTCTGGGTTAACCATACTTCCTTAATTATCTTTAGTGCCCCGAGATAGATTTGACAACACTTTGCAAAGGGAAATGACAGTTTAAATAGTTAGATGTTTACACAATGTTGAAGCAGGTATTAGGTTTGTGGATTTGGCCAATCCCTGCAATGAAGAAATCCTGGAGGGGGGTTTAAAAGAAAGGTGTGGATAATTTCCGATGAGTCAGGTGAAGTATGTGACTATTCTTTAGACAATGACGAGAAAAAAAGTTAAAAACTTGTATAAGAATTATTTTGATTGTAAGAAATATTTACCATTATTCGTAAAAAAAATCAATGGAAAATTTTTTAATCTACAAATTATATTTTTCATGTTTAGAAATGGAGATGTTTGTCTTTGAAAAAGTTGTTTCCAATGTAAACAATGGACGTACGTAATAATTAGCATATAGACAAAATAAAATAAAATTTAATAATTCACGTTCAGAGTGCTGTCTATATTTCCATGTTTTTAATTTAATTTTAGATATGTACTTACTTTTTTGATGATGTAGTATTGTAAATCATTATTTAATTTTTGACTACTATTTACATTCATCTTAATTTTTAGTTGCTTCTTTTAAATCAGAAATTAAGATGATGGTAAACTATTTATTTAGTGTTATGATGTGTGCTTTCACTTTTATTATTACGCTAAAAAACATTAAGATACATAAACTTTAAGGGGTATCTTTGCAGTTTAAACAGGTTTTCGTCAGTTGGTTTGTCACGTCGTAGTCCAGCGTCCTGTCTATATTTCAATGTTTTTAATTTAATTTTAGATATTTAAACAAGCGTGATAATTTGGGACTCTACGGCGTGAAAAAAACAGCTGTTTAAACTGCAAGATACTCAATAAGTTTCAGGTGTAAGTTTAAAAATAAATTTCACAAATAAACATTTTTATTTACACTAAACAGTTTGAGTTAAGATACATACATGACATTTAAGTTTCAGATGTAAGTTATAGGTAAAGAAAGGTTGTTTTAAAAAAGAATTAAACAATTTTATTTAAACTGGAAAAGTTAAGACTTAAAATTTTAGTTACGGATAATAATAAAAGTTTACACAACAAACAATTTTATCTAAGGCAAACATCTCCGTTTCTGAACATGAAAAATATTATTTTCCATTCAATTTCTTTACGAATAATGGTATAAATATTTCTTACAATAAAAATAATTCTTATACAAGTTTTTAACTTTTTTCCTCATCACAAGTTTGAGACGTACATAAATAGCTGAAAACGGCATGGGCCCCCCACCGAACGATTGTAATTAATACAAACATTTGTGTTAGTATATATAAAGTGTGTGTTTCGGATGCCCAATATGTGTGCATATACATAGTTATATATGTATGTAATTATATGTGTGTGTATGTGTTGGGATTGTAACAGATTAGAAAGACAGCCGAGTCATTCCATGTCAAATCAACAAATTCTTAGGGCAAAAATATCATGACCATCACGGATTTTGTTCAAATTTGGCATTTATGAAACAAATTGAATGGCACCTCATCTCATATTTCTAGCTCAAAGGATTCCGGAGTTACTGACCTCTGAACTTTGCCAAAAATGTGAATTTTTAAAGGTAATCACAAAGTTTGAAAATCAATATCTCAGTTGTTTTTACACCTAGAAAGCTCATATTTATATACCATTTTAAAGTACTCAAGAAGATCTAAAACTTTTATTATATGAATTTTTACCCCAGAGGTCAAATAAAAAAGTTGACCCCGACCTTGATGGTTCAAAAGATGAAGAGAAATGACAAACCTTATCTCAACTGGCAGAATAAGTATTGACTCAAGTTATCCATGATGGTGGTCAGAGCAAGGGGGGGAAAGGTCAACTTAAGATCAAGGACAAAGTACTGTATGTTACCTGTGAGGATGTCTGTTTCATGCTCATAAGAGAGTAATGCGAGGAGGTTCCAGAGCTATCAAGTACCCAAGAAGAAGCAGACACCCGCTTTCTATTCCATGCTCTACATGCAGCTGAATCAGGCTACAAGGACATAGCCACAGCAGATGACACAGATGTGATGGTTATATGCATTGGGGTCATCAATGTATCATGTATCAGAAATGTTGCACCAAGGAATGTACAAGGTTCACTCATATCATCGAGCTGAGTCTTGAACTAGGAAATAATGTCTGTCACGCTGATTGGAATACACTCAGAGCTTTCACTGGGTGTGGTGTGTCAGTCATGTTCAAACAACTTAAGACTAACAAGACACATTTAGAGAGCTGTAAAGCTCCTAGGAGGTCTGATGACCTATTTGGAAAAGCTCCAGTGGGTAACGTGTTGGTTTACCTGCCTTCCACAAACATAACTCGTCAACAAGCTGGGCTACCAGCTATTTTGTGCAAGGCGTGGAGAAATTCAAATCATCAGGCTGCTATATGGTGGAGATGTTTGGGGTATACTCCCAGTGTACCACATCCAATGGATCATGCCTGGAAGATTCATGATGGTGTTCTGGCCATTCAGTGGATGCGAGGTATGCTTGCATCAGAGGCTGTGTTGGAGCTGCTTTCCTGCTCATATGTATGATCATGCAATTTAACAGACTGCCGACGCCTTGGAAATGGTCTGAAATGCACAGACATGCAAACCTGCAGCAATCAAGCAAATGAACTGGAATTTATTTTAGAGCTCAATGATAGTGACACAGAGTAACATACTACTCTTATAATTGTGTAACTTTATACCAATGTTTGAGCGTATGTGAAAGATGAAAAACATTGGAGGCATATTCAGACCATTGGTTTCCAAAAATATTGTCTAGAAGTCATAATAAATGATATATACACAAATCAGGGTTTTGTCATTTTATATATGGGTAAATTTGTTTACAGAGCAATAACTATCATTAAGCTAGGAAGGATTATCATACCAAAATATAAACTTAATAATATTGTTAAAATGGGATACAATATGTGTATAGGTGTACTTGTGTGTATGTACGTCTCTGCGTGTATTATTAAATTGTTTATTTTTATTTCACACTCAGAAATCCAATCGGGACCATCTTGGCTAAGTTGTGCCAAGAATAAAACCTTATAAAATGTTTGTGTAAAAAACACAAATACACATTAATTAACTTATAAGTTCTGCCAAAAGTCTACCTTATAAAATGTTTGTGTAAAAAAACACAAATATTAATTAAATTATGTTTTTATTAATTAAATTATGTGTTCATTAATTAAATTATGTTTTGCCCTTGATAAATTCATGATGGGCCAAAACTTTAAACAAATCCGGAAAAAAAAAACTTATAAAATAAAATAAGATAATTCATGAAAGAAATAAGCGAATTCATGAAAGAAAATCAAAGGGGAATAGATGCATTATAATATCGTTTGTTAAGTTGATGGTCCAAAACAAATTCTGTTTTATTTTCTACTAGGTGGGGTTATTGTCCGTATCTCCCACAAATACAAACATTTCTAAAATACTCTCACCTTAAATGCTAACCCCTATTACATCTGTTAGAAGGATCTTCAGTTGGTCCTACTCTTTATGATAACTTTATGATTAGCTTTCCTAGTTTCTAATATTTTTTGTATGCTTTCAAAAACAGAAAAAGTGGTATACCGTTTTTACACCGCTTTTAAAAATATACTTGAAATAGGCTTTTTTTGACAGCAGTTAATTGCGTCACTCAGCCAGTTTTGAGTTTCAGTTTAGTTGGGTTGGGATTAAACACAATTACCTCAGAGTTATTGTTTACTAAATAATTTTTAGATGAAAATGTTCTACACTATTTCTTATTAATAACAGAAAGATTATTACAATAAAATTGACATAGTTAGTAGTTTGGGGTATTTTATCAATATGTTGATGCTACGTTGTCAACAGCCCATTGAAGTTAATGCTAGTCTGCTGGCAACTTCCGGGGAGAAAAATCGATAAAATCACTAAAACTCATCAAAATTTCTTATTAAGTATAAACCGACGAAATGTGCGAAATTCCGGTCGAAATAACAAACGTGCAAAAAAACACCCAAACCCTTAAAAAATTAACTTTTTTTAAAACTGACAAATTACCTAAGGAAAGGAAAGTCTTAAAGGAAATCACAAACAATTACTCGCGAAAAAAATGTATTTTTCTATTAGGCGGGGACCTGTGTATAATGTCAGAAGATATATGCCTTATTTTCAGAAATCAGAGTGATGTCGATCGCAAGATCGTCAGAGTATGTTGTAAAACGGATGAAATAAAGTTTAAATAAACTAATGACGACAACAACAAGTGTTTGTTTAAAGTGGAGAAAAGCCACTTATAGCAAAAAAAAGAATTCGGCATTGAACATGCGTGTCCGTGCCGAGTGTAGACAACAACAACAGGAAGAAGTTTTTAAATTCAGCTTGTATAACTTTTTTGTTTTGAAAGTTATTAAAAGTTAAAGCTGGTTTTTAGTGTTTAAATTATCACAATATGCAGGATAGGAAATTTGAAATTAACAAAACAATTGACTTTTGAAAAATTACATACTTTCATCAAATTTTGCTTGATTCAATCGTGACAATACTTTCGGTCTAACCATCCTTCTAACTAACCTACTTTTAAACATTTGTTCCAATGAGATCTAGAGAGAAGTTGTCGTTGAGAGATCGTTAACGTTAATCTGATTAAATTATTTTCTCTCTGGTTTAATAGTCTGAAAATTGTAAACATCATCACAGACCTGAAAATTAAACTTTTTTCTTTTGTGATGATACGTAAACGTATTTTTTTTTTACCTTTGGTACTCATATTTATACATGTTTCGACGTCGAATCTTTCCAAATTCAATACATGTGTCCACATCTTTTTTGTTCCCTGCTATTTTCAAAGTTATCATTTACTAAGCTTAGCTTAGTTTTGCTACAAGGACACATTCATGTGGCACCCAGTGAGGATCGAACTCACTACTCAGCAGTAACGACCAGCTTGTTAATGTTAGCAATTACACCACGACGGGTTGTTTACACTCTATTTACGAACTAAGGACATGGAGTTATCGTTCTTGGTTGTTGGCATATTAAAGGCCTGGCATTCCGCCAACGAAACGGACCCTTTTTAAAAAAAAATGAATAATTGTTATTTAATTTGATCATAATAATATATATATATATATTTTAGCTCTCATTACCTTCTCTGTTTCCAAATATCCTCCACTTCAGCTGTTGCTGATAGCGGAATCCAATTTAAAGTCAAAGAAAGAAACAAAAAGATTCCTCAGAACGGCATTTTCATTTTGTAAGTGATCTACTGATATCGGGCAATTTCATGTGGTTCAAGAGACTAGTGTTTTTTTTCCCCATTTTTTTTTTATTCAAGCAAAAACTTGATAAATACAAATGAACAAAGGATAAGTTAGGAGTAGTGTTTTTAGTGTAAGGATTAGTGTTAGGGTTGGTGTTTGGGTATACGTCCTTCAGCCATTTTCACTTCAGAAAGTGGAAAAATGTTGAAATTGTCGTCTGCTACTTTGACTTTAAATTCGACATCAGCAGCAGTGGACGACTCGGCCGATTCCGCTATCAGCAGCAACTAAAGCGGCGGCCATTTGGAAACGTCAGGGGTCCGCGGCCTTCAAGTTGGGAACTTCTGCATTAAATGTTGGAGGGAACCTTCATGTAGCCAAGATCCCAGGCCCCCCAATTTTCAGCTATGCCCCATCTAGACATTACTTCTTAACTTCATTGATCTTTGGCCACAGATGACCAAGAACCAGTGGTGGTGCAAACCCAGCAGCCTTACCCAACAAGCCTTGCCTGGGCTCACAAAATTTTATCTTAATATGACATTATTACTTATATAAAAACTTTGCCTGTCCTGATAGTTTTCTGGCCGAACCTTGCCCAGGCTGCTAAGAAATGCTGGCTCTGCCACTGTCAAGGATAGGGCACAAACGAGTGTACCTGGAAACTATAGAGAAACTGGAAAAACAATACAAACTAGCATTCCAATGGTAAATTATGAATCACCATATATGCTGCTTTTTACCTCATAAATTAAGCAGTGGTGGTGGTACAATTACCTTGATGAAAATACTACCAGCATGGTTTGAATCATGAATTTATGATTAAAAAAAACAAAACAGCACTGGTTAGTCACTCAATAGAAACCGTCACATGATCAATATCTTTTGGGAGCATGCCGTGTTGGTAGAGATCAATTACAAAATTGGAAAAGGGGGTGATTATTGATTGTAAATTATTTTTCTTAACTTTTTTCTCTCCAGAAACAAGTGTGAATGATGCTGAACACAAACTAAGGGGCCAATTTGGTATAAACTTCCATTGTAAATTGAACCCCCCACTAAAAACCTTTTTAGGAGTGGAATTTTCAAAAAACAAAAAAAAAAGCATTTTCCCTACTCATTGAGGTGTATGTGCAAACTTTCAAGTTTCTACTATGAACGGTTAGGGCTGGACAAAGTCCGGATACACAGATAGATAGATATATATATAAATGTCAGAACCCAGCAACAGTGATGAACCCTGTATGGGGCAAGTGACTATATCACCTGAGGACCTGTCAGCCACATACAAATAGTGTAGCCACAAAGACAACATAATCTGCACCAATGTGCAGGCATACCACACCCCATTAAATCAGCCTGTTTTTGGCCCGCACAATAACATTTTAAAATCAATGTGGAGGTGCTATTTTTTTGTCCATATCAATTTTTTGTATTTATTCATTATATTGAATGTTATTCTTTAATTCTATGTTTTATTTAACTTTCTACTTAAATTTTTTATTTTTTTATATTTTCCATTTTTGGTCACTTTTTGGTCGAGGCACCATATATAATTTTCGGCTTAATTCTTCTGAGTATATAATCCCCGTACAGGGCGTCTGAAAAGAGGACGTAACCTATACATTGCACCAGGGCCTGGAGGGCCAAGGGGGGTCTCTAGGGTAGAGCTGTGTATCAAAACTTCTCAGTCGATATGTTCATAAATAAAATAGATTGACTATCGTTTACAGGCGAGCAAAAATAGGCACCCCTAAAGATATTTTAGATATCAAAACAACCTTTTTGTAAGTTAAACTTCATCAGAGGGGGTTTTGCCCCCATAAACAAAAGAATTTCCGAAAACTTGCAACTGAAAATATCTTGTAATTAGTTTAACTTACAAAAAGGTTGTTTTGATATCTAAAATATCTTTTCACAGCAGAGGTCATTGGCTATGTGTGGTTGACCTGGGAGGTCATTAGTGGTCATTTCTAATTTTTATTAAGACAAATGTGAGGTAGACAACTCATTTCCCTCAAATTTCACCAAAAAATCGGTAAAAATTGAGCAAAAAGTTATCTCCTTATAGCCATTTGTCTCCCAAAAGACTTCTAACAGATAAATATATGTAATGCTCAATAATATTTTAATGAATTTAACACTTTCTTTAAATAATTTTCAATTTAATATTTTCACGTGATTCTTTTTTATTATACCCATGTATCTTTTTAAATATTTCAAGATATTTCTACATTATTAAAATATTAGCATGGATTCCGAGTGTTGCTGGGAGGAAAAATTCAAATTTGACAACCCAGTGAAGGATATATTCTTTGATATATTATCACACAGCCAAAAGATGGTTTAAATGAGCATTTTGGACGGTTTTTCATAACCTTTGTATATATATTTTTCATATCGGGTCTCGTAAACCCCAGGCAGTGTCCTCCGTTAATGTGTCAGTTTTGAGAACAATTATTTTTTAAGTTTTATTAAGGGGAGTTCTATTTACAATGTAACTATAATGCTAAACTTGACCTTAGAGTGTGCACGAATATTCAACTAAAATGAATATTAGCGCGTGGATCTGCCTGGGAGTGTGTGCAAGTCTACACAGGGTGTGTGAGACCCCCAAAATTCGATTAGCGTGTTTTCTTCCAAAACATTTCTTACGGTGCATGTGTGCACTTTTGACAATAGTGACAGGCGAAACATACCAAGATTTTTTTAACAGTTATTTCTCCACCGGCAACAGGATCTACAAATCTCCCAAAATCAACTAATTATCAGATTACAACAAAAATTTTTAGTAATTTTTATTTGATTTATGAAATCTCTATAAAATATTTTTTCCCATGTTATATTTGAACTTATTTTCCCCGGGCAACACTTACATTTTCATATATGTATATATATGTTTGTATGTGCATGTATGTATGTATCTATGTAGAAATTAATTCTTATATCAAATATTAAAAGGAAATAGGGAAACAAAGAAAAAAAGTGTAGAATGTTTAATTATTTCTTTATCTCAGCACCATCTAACATACATGATTGAGATATAATTTATGCATGTGTCAGATATATATGTGTATATCTAGTTGCTAAATGTTTTTAGTAATGAAGAGAGAAAAAGTGCTTACTTAATCTTTTTAGATCAGAAATTCCAAAAAATATTATCACCTGACAAAGACCTATGCACACATACACATGCATATATGTCAGCTTTATTATTAATTATGCAATCTATAATCAAACAAAAATGTACTCCGTCTCTCTACCAGTTTGCTTTTATATCAGTTATACTTTTATACTTTCATCTTTCTCATCTTTTCATCTTTCTCACCTTTTCTCATTTTGACACATCTTGTATATCTCTACCAATTATTATCTGTCTCAGTTTGTATATTTCTGTCTACCCAAATAAATTCATATCTATCATTCTACATTTATCTATCTCTGAAGACATCACATCCTCTGATTAATATTTTCCACATTTGCTGTCCATGTGATAAAAAATCAGCGTGATTCCTTACCAGTCCAATAGACTTGTCATGTACCAACAATGGAATTCGGATAACACCTACCTGCCACCTACAAATTCAAAGTTATTTTTTTAATGATCAACAGAGGCAGATGCTGTGAATAGGAGGACTGATTCATCTGCATAGAATTCATGAAAAATAAATAGAAATATGAGTACATAAATGCCCCCCCCCCCACGCTCTCTCTTTAAAAGATGAGGCTGTCACAACACACTTCTATACCCAAGTACAAAGAGATGATACTGTTGTGAGTTCAGTCAGTGTGTGGGAAAGACTGTTACATTATCGTTCACGGTCCAAAAGAATGCAAAATCTTTGCATGTGGTTATTTCAGTCACTATGTAGCTTTTGCATGAGAAGAAATCTTTTCCACAGTATATGATGTCCAGTGGAAGTTGTGTGTATAGGAACTTAATCATACCAACTGATTGGGATTGATACCATTAGATATCAATTTAGCAAACAAATAAGAATTGAAGAGGAAAAGACATTTGTAACAACATGAACAAAAAATCTATTCAATAAATGACATAGAAATGCTAGCAGTGTTCAATGGTTAAGCATCTTGCTTATCTTGTGCATATTATTATAAAAGTTGAAAGGAATAGAATAAAATGTAGTCTATGTCTGTTTAGGTACAGCAAAGCAGCCACTCTGGTTACAAGTATGTGTGAGAGATTATCACTTATGTGTGTATGCATATAGTAATAGTATAAGTAGAAAAACTGACCTTCTATGAAATAGACATTTGACTAGAGTCAGCAGTTCAGTCAGCATATCTTATCTGCAGCAATGACAAATCAAGAAGGAGAGAACGTGATTAGCTGCTGTCAAATGTGTCTGAAAAGACTGACTGAGGACGCAGGGTTGAAATTTCAGGTTTTAAATTTAAAAGAACATAGGAAATGTGAAAGTAAGTTGGTTAAAGTATATGTATTGTCTTCTTGAATGAAGAAGAACCAACTACTGCAAAAAGTGAGTGTGAGTTGAAATACATGTGTTATATATCTATCTTTGTCCATGGGAGGAAAATCCTGAACTTGGAGAAAAAGGAAGACTCAAAAGTTGTTTTTTAAAAATATGAGGATATATTTTTATTTCATAAGATATATTGTGTCGTGGCAGAGAATGAAACTGGGAGAGAGATAATGAGAGCTGACAGACTGTTCCCAACAGGGGAACTGACCCCAGGCTCCCAAGCCCAGCTGCTGTGTCTCTCTGAGGGCATCCTGTGTCTCTCTTGCTTTTATGGGGTTTGAATGCCCACACTGATTTTCCAGCCCACCATTGATAGGTCAGAGTTCAGTTGATATCCTGTTTATGACTTTTGAACACCTGTTGTGTCTGTTTATGGTTCTTTGGGGTTTTTGTCGATATCCTGTTTATAAGTTTCAACACCTGTGGGGGTCAAATCTGTGACCTCTGCCCACAGCTGCCTAAATATCCAACATGCTTTGCTATCTCATGTGAAGACAACCAACACGCTGGTGGTTTCAATATTGAATTTGAATTTACTTACCATAGTTGATCCAGAAATGTTCATCTGGCAAGGCTTTGGATCCAAGGATGCAGGAAAATCAGTTCTGCCTGTATTAGAATTATTCTGATGCCATTATTTGAAATTAGTTTTTCAATGCTTTTTGATAACTCCTAGGCATCTGACCTAACATTCAGATCATTAAGCTATACCCACAAGTGCTTTTAGTAAATTGAATGAAAAACCACTGCTTTTTGGAATCCTTGTGTTGAATCAAGAAATTCTAAACAAGAAGTAATATGTTACTAATGCTCTTTATCAAAATATATTATTTAAAAATAAAATCAAGGAAGGATTTTACTTTTACGCTTATAGTTAAGTTTGATTATAAGAAATTTGAGTGAAAATATTAAATCTTTCTTCATCGCAATCTGTTCATATCTTTTCCTACTTATCTATACAATTGCTTTCACATCATCTTAAGGGTTTGATACGAATGCTACATCTTTTGAAATAATGTGGTTAGGAATCCACAATTGCCAACACTAAAAGACTATATATATATATATATATATATATATATACACACACTTCCCGCTGTGTTATGGACTTGCCCTTATCTGATCTTCTACATGATGCACCAGGGTCTTCAATGTATATCTTCACTGTTTGACGGTCCCTGTTAAGCAGTTTTGCTATTTCAAGGGTTGTACTGCCTTTTCCAAGCTGTGATAGAATTCTTCTCAGTCTGTGATAAATTACTTTTATAACCAATAATTTAATAATTTGGCACGCTTAAAATGCAATGTTATAACAAAAATGGCTTTCGTTTGTTTACTAGTTTGCAGAATGTCTTCATTTTTGCTACATTGGCACAGGTCGGTGTTGCCAATATTTATATTAAATTCCTTATGCATAAATATATATACAAATAACCCCTTCTCCCACTTCATTGAATACTACTTTTGAACCCCAAACAATATCCATTTCCACTTACATACGTTTCACCTATTTGGCTTTTAGCATCAACAACAAAAGAAATGCTACCAACAACATTATTGCTACCCTGGCTGGCATAATAACATTATTATTATTATTGCAATGTAGTTTCCATTAAGAGAACTATAATGTTTATGGTGGATTGTAATTACCTTCTTTGCACATGATAAACATGTTTAAAGAGACCAAATGTAGATACAATACAAAGAGGCATAATTTTCTTTTTATGTTTAAATTATGTAAGTCTATGTTAAGGTGAGTTTTTATTGCTACCTCATATACTTGCATACCCCAAATGACTTATTATTCTTATTTTTTTAATGATATCAACAGTATTTTAGCTTGATAGTCTTTCCATCTTAGGTGCACATTTAAAATGCAGATTTTTAAAGTGAATCTTCAATGTCTTATTTCTTTTAAAACACGTGCGTATATACATTTTAAAGTTGAGTCCAAACTGATTCTTATAATGATGTTTTCAAATAGGTATTCTCATAACTTACTGGTGAATTGAAACTAGTATTTTTGTAGGTAAGTTCTCCAGGCTATATCTAGTGAATATCATACTCATAAGCACTCATTTAAAATATCACTTATGGTGCAGGGTTCACAAATGTGCAGCATTTATTTATATCTATGCCAATCAAGCTGAAAAGTCAGTGCTGTATCAATAATTAAATTTGTCTACAATTTTGAGATAAACTATTATCATTACTCACCGATATATTTATAGTATCCTTATTTCCTGTGGAGTTTTACACAATCTAGTTTTAACTGATAATATTTCAGCTTCCATAGAGTTACATATGCAAGATCAAGTGAATATCAAAAATATTAATTTAACATAATAGGATTATCAATGTATATGTCCATTCTGTTGTTTTTATTATTGTATTCATATTTACATACAAATAGAGAAAACAACCATAAACTTCCACTGTATTCAATAGTGAAACTCTACCAGGCAATATCAACATTTTATGGAGAGAAGAGAGAAAAAAATAAACTAAAATATATGGTGTTGCTGCCATCTGCAAACAATAGGGAATAGACAAGGTAAAAGGCCCAACCATCTAAGCAATTACCTAACCTAATCTTTTAAAGCTGGAATTGGTTCTATAGGTCATGAGCATCAATTTAAGCCCAGACAACATTTCTAAAAAATTACCAGAAGTCACATGATTGTTAACATCACCAAAGGGGGCCTGAATTTTCTTTAAAATGTTGATATCTACGGACATATAGGTCACAATCAGGTGCAAATTGCATATCTAGATAGAACAAAGCAACACCTATTAAATGACAACATTTTGAGAAATTACCTGAAGTCACATGATTGATCCACTAGGATAGTGTAATGATTAGCATGTTTGCCTCACATGCAGAAGGTCCTGGGTTCAATTCCCAGTATGAGTGAAGAGCGTGTAAAATTCTTCATTAGGACAAATTTCCCTGTGCACTCAGCAGTTAATTGAGTACACACTAAGCTGTGTGATTAGGGTGGAGGTATCACTTTGGTGGACTTGCATCCTGCTAAGGGGTTGTCCTGGTCACAACCAGACTTGAAACTTGCAAGGATCACTAAGCTGACACATGCAACAGAAACTGGGTGTTCGTCACCGGCTCCATACTCGGAGTTGTCTCTTACATGATTGATGTCATCAAAAGGGCCTAAATTTTGTCACAATCAGATACAAATTGCATATATATAGAGAGAGCGAAGTAAGACGTATCAAATGACAACATTTTGAAAATTACCTAAAGTCACATAATTGATGACGTCACTATCTATCACCAACAACAAGACGTGTGTCAGCTTCTTTGTGGTTGCACTTATGAAGCACGAAACTGCCTTTTTTTGTTACTGAATATCTCCAGCCATAACAATGTGGGGATGATGCAGTCAAGCTTATACCTTCGGGATGTTTCAAGGTACTTGGCAATGAGTTGCATGAGCTCTTCCTTGTTTTCTCCACTATTCAGAAAATCTTGCCATTTGTCTCCTTGCAATCTGTCAATCCTGATTCTCTCTTTCTTTTCTTGTATGTGTCATTGATAAGCCCTTCCTGGGTTGCCTCTGACTCTTTAGGTGGGGTAACGAACTGTGCCAAACTCTTCAACCATTCCCGGTAAGTTCTCTTTGGTTGCATGGAAAGAAATGCAGCCAGACCGTTGATGAACTAGGAGCAGTCTTTTGGTGTTCACAAATTGAGCCAGATTCTCAGCGATGCCATGTCAGACTGTCTGAGGGATGCATCGGTTGTGGCTAAAGCTAACAGCACTGTTGTTCTTGGCCTCTTCTCAGCTGACAGATTTCGCAATGATCTGACCAAATGCTTTGCAGTATTCTTGTAGTAAAGATACTGATTTTTGTGTTTTTTTCTTCTTTTCGAGGCCATTGTTCAGCTTCATCTTCTTGATTGGCTCAAAAATTCCTTTGCCTTTGCTTTTGAGTCTTTTGCTGACAACTTCTAGAGTTTACTGTGATTATGGATAGTTCAAATCCATGTATTAACTGCTGAAGACTTAGTGCAAAAGCCGGCTCTGAAAGATCCTGCTGTTCCGTTTCCTTATTAAATAATTCTGTTATTAAATCTCTGCGAATCGACAAGAATTTCCCACCTCCAATATTTCCGCCCAAAACTCTTCATGACCCTGCTGTTGTAAAGAACGCAAATAAACATGTTGGTAGCCAGAATATCTTGCGTAAGTTCTTCTGATATTGCAAATGCAATCTGTAAAGAGTTCTCTTCTGTGGCTTAGCATAAGTGATGATATCTGCCAAGATAGTGAACAGAAAACCATGTATGCACAAATCCCACCATGTATGCACAAAACCCACCACGCATGTATATATTTTCTGAGTTTGTGTGTGTGCAGGCATATGTGTGTGTGTCTGGCACCCTTAATCTTTGGGAGAGAGAGTGTTCAACTTCAGGTCAAATCTTATTTAGAACTTTGAACCTGAGACTAACCAATCTGGTCAACGTATGATTACTTGTTATCTTAAGATGACCATCTCCGATTATACATACATTTGTTTTGCTTACCTGACTCTCCCCATTTGTAACTATTTCTGTCTTATTCTTAATGTACGCAGATAAAGCTATGTACAATAAAGGGTCTAAAAATGGAATAGGTGCAAAACCTTCTTCGTATTCACAACTGATTTGTTGAAGTGAGCTGGGAAATGCATATATAAATAAAATTATAAGTTAATTTATACACTGCCATCTACTTTTCTATGGATGTTTATCAAAACTTCCAGGTCGTTATTCTCCAATCATTTATAACTGACAATGCTTCATTGAAGAAATTTGAAGAATATCATATCTGCTACTATTAGTGTAAATTAAACAATAACATTGTGATGATATAGTGGAGATCAGAGAAGAAAAGAACGTAGCTATATGGCTTATTTGAACAACATCTGTTGGTGAAATTTTTGTGGTCTGATCATTAAGGCACTGTTACAATAAGACAGGCTATGGAAGTTCAAATCTTGTAGAAGGCTTATTCTTTATTTTCAATCCATGCTGCTTACCTAACGGCCATAGAGTGACAACCTGAAAGTTGTGATAAAAAGCAACAAAAATGATTTGAAAGAAATAATGGTAAAAACAAAAAAAGAATGAATAATAACTGACAATACTTTATTTATAAAATTCAAAGAATATTATATGTGTACATATTCATCAGTCGTCCGTCTTACTAATATATACCTATTCATATTTATGCCCATATGGAGGAAACTATCCTCAACTCCCACCATACACAATGGTAAACCTCTAACAGGCAATTGAAAATTCCTCTCAGGCACATGGCTCATATTTGATAAAGAAGAGAGAAAATAAATAGGTATCACTGCCACCTGCACACAATGGGGAAAGTAAAATGCACCATTGTTATCCTATTCAAACTGAATTTTCCTCTTTTTTTCTTTATTGCTCATACCTTTTTGCTTGTCAATTTGCTTACTAATTTAAGATGAGAAGACAATGAACTATGGTTCAGAAAGTATTGAGGAAGAAAATGTTTACTAACTCGATAATTATTCACTGAAACAACTAACATAAAGACTACTTTAAGAGGAAGAGAGACCCAACTGAGAGCCTAATAACAGGTTCCATTATATACAAATGTACCAACTGTACAAGATTTACGTTTGTAATATACTCGTTTGAAGGCTGCCTGTGCCAGTCATTAAGCTTGATGTCAAGTCACTTCCTTCGTATCGGATTTACATTATAATTATTTGCAAATAAATAAGGGAAACTACTCTGTAATAAGCATTAGCATTACTTTTGACCCCCAAGTATCCCTGATGGGCACAAAGTAAGTGTCTATACCTTTTCCCGAGCAAGTTAATAATTACAGCAAGCAAAGTAAAAAATAGAGTGAGTAAATTGAAAACAATGGCAAGAAAACTGAATCGATGAACATGACTAATCAAATAATTACTGATATTGCTTCAATCGCTGCACATGTTTATTTTTTGAGTTAAATTAGTTGAAACTCGTCTCTTAATACATTTTTTCTTTTTCGTTAATCCCCACCAAAAGCTAATTCCCATTCCTGACATCAGGTTATCTAATGGACCAAAGAGTGTTCTTGTATTGTCCTCACTCTAGACCATACCTGTTATATAGTCTCCGAAGGCTTATATAGGCAGGGTTGTTTGTCATGGTAAAACTTCACCTGTTTTCTTTGATGATGTCATGACTATGTGCAAGTTGCAATTTCCTCTTCAGGGTCTCTGTTCGCTTCTGAGTATCCCTTTTCCAGTTGCCTATGATTGGGCAACTTCAGCCTTTTCTCTGTATCTTTCTAGAAGCTGAATTTGTTGCAGCAAAACTCGTCTGTAGTATGCGCTCCCTTTCTTTACTCTCCATGCTGATTTTTAGGGTAGCTGTCGAGTCTTTGTCCCAAGAAGCATTGTCGTTCATCATCGACCATTTGATGAGTCACTTGTATTTTTTATTCCCTTTGTCATGTCAAACACATTCACAGATCGCAGATTTATATGGGCATCGATCACATGACATTGTTTGACCAACCTGAGACAAGAATTGGCTAGTTTTACTCAGTTGGATAAAAGGCATTCTTTGGAGCGGCCATTTTTTAGGACACGTGTGAGTGTGTGTATGTGCATGGTAGTCTGCCTTGTGCTAAGTCAAACGAGGCATGACTAATACAGCAAAGAGACGATGGCTGGCAGGAAAGGGAAGAAAGTAGGAGGCAGAGTGAAAGAGGAGCAGATGTAGGAGAGAACTGAGAGAAAGACATTTTACTTACGGAAATAGTAGGACTTATTTTAGTCTATTTGGAAAGTTGAAAGGAGATTGATTTTGGAAGGTTTTCGTTCAACGTTTGTTCTTTATAGAAGAATAGAAAGTCTCCCCCATGATTATTAGGAAAATACGTAACCTAAATAAAGAAAATTCTTAGTTCACACAGCACCTGTCTCAATCGATTTATTTTACATAGTGCAAGACTGCAATTAAGGTTTTGTTCACAACTTCACCCACAGAGAATTATGCAACCGAAGACAACACCAAAAGGTATGCACACTTTCAGCTTCTATGCCCATTTCTTCTCCAGTCATTTCTCCTATCTTGTCAGACTTTTGTTCCCAACTCAAACCTTTTGGATTCGATTCGCTCCTTGTTTTCATTGTACATTACTTGGATCTCGCAACAATTTCGCCTGGGTTGCACATGCAAAGGTGCAACAGCTATGCAACACATTTATGAATAAAAATCTTGGAATTTGCAAATGTCTGAAGAGAAAAATATTCTTGAAGCAAAAAACATTGGATTGATATTTTTAATTGTTTTATTTCTTATAAGACAAAACTACACCTACCTAGCATTAC
>VCCN01002735.1:4482089-4498567 GCA_006491835.1 Architeuthis dux | reverse complement strand
AATAAATAAAACCCTCAAAAGTCAGGGAATCTGTCAAATTGAACAGAAATAAACTAGTAATTGAAATGTGTGAATCTCCCACAAAAGCACCTTCTAAAATGTCAGTCAAAAGAAAAAAAACTGAATAGGAGAGAAAATTCGCAAATTAAAATGGAACCGTGAATTTTCATTAAGCAAATTCAAAATGTGTAAAAAGAGGCGACAAATTAGAGATTCAATAAAAATGTAGAAATAAATAAAAAAAGATTGAAGCCAAAAAAAATGTAAATTTCCATCATAATGGGAAAATAAACTTAGCAAACTTTAACAGTGGGTAAAAACTATGTCAGTAGGTACAAAGAAATTTCACAAAAATTCTTTTGATAATTATAAAAGCTTATCTAGCAAAAGAAAATCACTTCTATCATTATTTTTTTAACAAAAAGATATATCGAATATATTGTGCAAATACTAGTAAGATTGCTTGGGTGAACAAATTCAACTAATAAATAACTCAACAAGAAGAATGGGCACACTTCACAAACAGCCCATAAAAATAACTTCAATCAAAATGTTTGTCCAATGTTATGAAAAGATAAGTAAATTGGTTAGTTGAACATTTGAATGATGAGATTATATTCTAAAAGTCACACCTTTGATGTCTCTCGTACATTGTATGAGTGGCACTACTCCAATTTAATTTTAAGACTAGAAGCTGTTTCTATGTTATATAAAGTTGATGATATAACTTTATACAGACTATCAATTTTTGTCAGAACCTAGCGTTTGGGCCAGAAACCACAAGAGATTGTTATCAGCCCTTTACCACAAGAAACAAAAGATCGAATGCAATGTGTAGAAGAAATTTTACATCTTACACAAAATTGAGAGTAACTATACAAACAATTTTCCCCCCCAAAAATGTGTCCCCCATTATAACGCAGGCCATTGGAGGTCCAAGAAAGCCAACTGCATTATAACCAAGCAGCGATAACTGAAATGGTAGGTATGAGTAATATTCAAGGGTGGGTGATAGATGAAAGATGGTGCTCATCGTCTATCATATAAAAACTGAGATTTGACATATAAACAAAGGCATTCTTTAATGTTTGTTTTCATTAAAAGATACAACCAAAATAACCACAATATATTACAAAGTACCAAAATCCTATTATAATTTTACAAAAGTTTGTCTGTTGTGACAGCCGACTGCAAAAACCATGCGATATAAGCCCATAAAATGTTCTATGTGTACCAATGAGTACCCAGGTAAGGTTTAAGCAAATTAGTTTTTGAAAATCACCACCCCAAATGTCTTTATAGGGGTTGATTTACAATGGAAATTCATGCTAAATTGGACAATTAATTTATAACCGCTTTTTTCAGTCTCGAGCTGCATGCTGTGGAAAAGAAGAAGCAGTGGGGGCTTTAGAGAGGAGTTGAAAGTAACAGGGAAAATGAATGTTTGCTGATTGGAGTGCGGGGGGGTGACTTTGTTTATTTTAAGCAGTATTTATGTACATTTAAATTTTTCTGGGATATATAAAAAAACTCTAAAAGTCACAAATATCACCTTTTAAAAACAAACAAATTAAACACTACCTGATTTCTATCTATTTTATTAATTCTATTTTATGACAGTGTGTATGTACATTTAACATTTTCTGAGATTGTAAAAAAAACTCTAAAAGTAACAAATGTTTTTAAAAACAAATCAAATTAAATATAATCTGATTTCCATCTATTTTATTACTTTATCCCATTATGCCAGGTATTTAGTCTAAAAATTAATGATTCAACCCTTTCAACCTGTAAGCTGCTGCGCCTTTTGATACCCTGAGGGAAAGGGGGAAAAATTATTAAAAACAAGTTTTGTTCATTGACCACTGAAATGTTTTTGTCTAACTCATTTCATCTTACAGTTTGTTTGCTAGTGTAAGTCAAATATATTTCTTTGTTGGGGAGGGGTGGGTGTTGTGTTACCGTGTCATCAAATGGGCTTAGGGTGTTGTTAAATAGTGCTCAGCCCGAAATATCAGGCTTACAGGTTCAAATGGAAATTCTGTCTTTATTCATGCTTTTCTGGACGAGTGGACGATAATATAAGTAAAAATGTTGGGGTCCACCAACCATCCGCCTTATATCACAAACTGTTATATTGGGGGATGCCTGTATACAATCCTAAGACATCATAAACTATCTCTCTCATACAATTTCTCACATTATAGAACACAAATTATTTTATCACCATCTTTTATTCATAACAACATTCACTTAAATTCTTTCAAGTGCTCTGCCATATATAGTATTTTGTATTCGACTGCAGTCATTAATTTAATCTTTTTTTACAGATAAGAGTAATGTTTTATGTATATTTTAAGATGGTTTTTGCATCCTAGTGGTTTGTAAAAAGAATAAGAGTCTTGTTATGAGATTTATAAAAGCCGTTCTTTTTCAGTCAAGAGAAATATGTGAATATGGCTATATCTCTGTATATATACAAATTAAATCAGGTGTAAAGGTGATTCAGCTGAGTATAAATCAACACTTGCAAATCAATTACAGCAGTAAGAGCATCATATATATATATATATATATACTAGCTGGCCCCCAAAACATTAAAAAAACTTCAAATATAACACAGGAAAGCAAATGATATTTTATAGAGATTTCATGAAATTAAATAAGGATGGGGGTGTGCACAAGTGCTGAAACTGAAAATTCATGTGCTCACCTTTGGCGATAGTAGTTCACATGTCAAAGCCAACCATCGGATTTAAATAGTGCCCATGTTTTGTCATGTTTGGGTTAGGGTTAGGGTTTTTGCTTATAGACAAATTTTTGGACATTTGGGCAGATACAAGATAACAAACCAACAAACATTTGCCGTCTTTATTATAATATTATGGAGAAAGAGAAAATCACATATTTGGATTTCCTACAACGAACAGAAAGTAAGGGTCCACTTCAGCATTATAGTTACATTGTAAATAGACCTACACCCCTCCAAGAAAAAAAAAACCTTCCATATTTTTTCTCACAACTGACAAATTTTCTGAAGGTTTGAAGATCTACATAAAATTAAAGAAAAAAAGTTTTTAATTTTCTCCTTCAGAGTTTGAACTTGGTCCGCCGATTTCATATTCCGCGACTCTAACCACTGGACATTATTGCTCCAATGATTTTTTAAAGAAATAAATTAATCTTTAAATAGAAACTTATAAAATAGGGTGGAAAAATAGTTAAAGCTGACCTGTAGAAACCTTCTACACCTATGCGACCTATCCTATGTTAATCCTGGGGCCAAGTTACCCCTATAGACAAATTTGCAGCCCTTAGAGTGCAGCTGTTTAGGAGTCTATAAGGCAAGATAACAAACATTCGTCAGTTTTATAGTATTAGATAAACTTTCAAACTTTTTTAAAATTTAGTTAAAATCAAATCTTTAATTTATCATTTCTCTTCTCTCTCTAACGTGATGGTTGTTAATCCTCCAGAACTTCAGATTAGTTGGTGTCGTTATCTATCAATATTTAATCTGAAAATGAAGTGGCTGTTAATACCAACTCTCTTCTAGCATCATTATGTTGGATAACCTTTGTACACCATATATAAATATATATACATGTATAAATACATATATATCAATACATATAATCCTCCAGAACTTCAGATTAGTTAGAGTCATTATCTATCAATATCTAATCTGAAAAGAAAGTGGTTGTTAAGAGAGAAAATATAAATGAGACATCTGATTCCCAGACAACATTGGTGTTGTTCACTCTTCACCAACAGGATGTGGAAGAAATACAGGGTTGTCTAAATGGGACGAATAATTTGGTCCACTTGTTATAATGGCCACAACTGTCTCTCATGTGTAGACAGACCACTGGACATTACATTACAGCAGTTTAGTAAACATATTGAATTGGAAAAAGAATCTAAATTAGTCACTCAATAGAAACCAACATCTTTTGGCGGCATGTTGCGTTGGGGGTGATCAATTAAAAAATTGGAAAAAGGGATAATCAATGAATAAGTTATTTCTCTCATATTTTGCTGGGCAGTGATCACTAAAATTCTGAATTTTGAAAAAACAAGCGGACACAAACTAAGGGGTCAATTTAGCATAAACTGCAAACTGAACGCCCCTCTAAAAAGTATTTAGGGGGAAATTTTGAAAAAACCAAAAAAAAACCAAAAAAAAACCCAAAAAACTGTTTTTTCTAGACATAATAAGGAGTAAATGTTGAAATTTCCAACCCTCTAGCTCCATTGGTACAGCCTGTACGCATGATACATACATAGCCAGCCAGCCAGCCAGCCAAACACTGAAGAAACCTATTTAGACAGTTTTGGTTGACAGTTTCTAATTGTGTCTGCTTCGTACTCTGGCCTCCATAACTTGTTGAATGATCTTTGCATAATATTATACAATATTACAAACAAAACATGAATTATTTATGAATAATGCTCAGTAATCAGAATGGAGAGCAATAGGTAACATTGCTAATGAACAGACATGTCGCATGAGAACCTGTTTTTAAATAACCAAAACAAGCCAGGAAGGATTATCAAATAATGAAACCAAACAACTATGTGTTCATTTCTGCATATACATATACAAATACTATTTATAAAGAAATTTATACCATCAAATTTTTATAAATGAAAAGAAATAACAACTTCATTATTATATACTGATTCATATGATAATTATAAAGACATTTATTAACTGGGAACCCCTATCAGCCCGGCATTGGTGTTAGCGATTGCTAAACGGGCGGCCTAGATTGTATATAAATGAATAAAGAAATGGGCACTGTGCAGGGAAGCAACCTTGTGTCGATAAAGTGGAAATGGACTTGCCTGAGGAAATGACCTGCTTGAGGTATGGCAAAGCAAATGCTGAGTGAAACGGGTTGCCTATATATATGGAATGGAACTTGGGTGACCTGTATGTTGAGTGCCAGCAACCCGGATGTGACGAGTTGCTGTCCATGGCCTGCAAGGGCTCGGCCATTGGACTCATTGCATCGAAACTGTCAGTGGTTTTCTCCTCCTCCTCCTTTCTACTACGAACCTATACGTGGTTCTGCTCTTTATCACTGAGCTAACAGCATTACCATGGAAAGACAGTGGCCTGAAACATACACATTCTCTTGCCTCCTTATTCTAACTGATCATATTTTTAGACATGTGATATGAAGTGATTCCCTATGCCGACAGTATGAAATCAAGGAATGGATAATTTTATATCTGATAGAATAATTATAAAGACCTTTATTAATTGGGAACCCATATCAGCTCAGCATCGGTGTTAGCGATTGCTAAACGGGCGGCCTGGATCATATATAAATGAATAAAGAAACGAGCGCTGTGCGTGGAAGCCAGGCTGATATAAGTAAATACATATGATGCATTTAGGGTATATTTATTTAGGCATTACATTTTTTGTTTTATAAAAGATATCCATAACAATTGTACACATACTCCAGTCCAAGTCTGGAGTTCACTTTGTTTTTCTACTGTAACAACAACAATCCTCATCTAATTTAGGGCGGTAAACTCTTTACTGTTTGTCTGTCAAGTCATTTTAAACCAAACCAATATATAAAATTAATATTTCCCTACTGTGATTTGAAATAACGACCAAGTGATTGGTAGGGGGCTCTCTTACCGACTGAACCAAACTGACAAGTTTTATATATCTACAAAAGATTTTGTAACAAATACGCAAAAGCTTATTTCATTCTTATAAATAAATACATTTATAAAATGAACATTTCCCGACCATGATTTGAAATCAGGATCAAGTGATCAGTAAGTGGCTCTCTTACAGACTGAGCCAATCTGACATGTCTTACATATCTACAAAAATCTATCTAACAAATATGCATGGGCTTTATACTGAAAATATATATTTTTTATAATTTTTTATTTATTATATATACAATACAAAAGTTGCAGTAATCATCTTCAGTTGGAATAGAAGTTGGAATGGAGTTTGACCCTGCAGCAGCCAGGCTTGTTGTAATTAATTTCATGTTTAGAGTATTTGCAAATTAACATCAAAATTAATTTGATCAGAATTAGGCACATCAATAAATCTGTAGCCTAATGATGAAAAAACATATCTTACACAACAGATATTTACTTTTCAACATAATCTCCTTCCTTGTCAATGCACTTAATCCAACACTTCTCCATTAATCACATAGATTGAACATTATACAGTGATCAAGTTCAGCTAATAATTACAGGCTACAGACTTATTAATCCATCCTTGTACAAGTAGATTTTTGGAGTCCCATCTTCTTAGGTTGAAATTTTATTAGGTGAATAAAGTTTCACACATATGTATACGCAGGAAGAACATTCAAGATAAAAATGGCATTTATGTAGATATTTACTAAGGTTACCTTTGTCTGCAATAAGTCTACAATTAAAAAGTACCCAATGAGGCTAAAATTCATACACTTATGAGACTATCTTGTTAATCCCTGTACCCTAAGATGTTTATGCATGAATGAAAATAGACATGTACATGCCAAAGACATTGCAATATAAAGAAAATTAATCACACATTCTCGTTGTTTATCAAATACCTATTTCATGTAAGTATGTTATTCCAAATTACTATCATGCCTGAAAAAAATCTCAATTCCTGGATATTTCTTTGTGTCAGCCAGAGTCATTAAGATATTTAATTTACTAATAACAGTCTCATCCCACATTTATAAAGTGCTGAAGGATTGATAATATATTTTATTAAAATTTAGTTTATATTAATTTAGAGCAAATACACAAAAAAAACTTTGAAAAGTTCTTGTGAAATGCTGAATTTTCTTTCCACCACCATCTTATAACTTCATTTTGTTGCTTTAAAACAATGGCTTTTGTTTTTAACTTTCTAAAAACAGAAATTCTGTTTCACACTTCTCATACAAGTTTGTTTTTGTATTCACAAAAGACATAGATAATTGTTATTCTCATGCCCTGTAGTAGAAAAGTAGAAAACTGACAGGAGGAGGAGGAAAAACTTTAAACCAATGTTTTCCATTTACTTACTGGGTTCTGTGGTGCTTAAAGTGGAATTTACTTACAGTGAAGAAAAGGCCAGATACACCAATTTTTTAATTATTTTACATTGACAATTTCATTTGTGTATAGTTGTTTTTAGCCAATTCAATTGTATTTTTAATCTATGTTATACTAGTAGTATTTTTATTCTTATCAAACATGTTAGCCTAACGGACATGGAGGGCAGTAGTCACTCAGAAAGAAATAACATCTTGTTTCTCAGTTTCAAGCAAAAGGCAAAGTTATAATCAGTGATTATATCACCTAAAAATATAGTTGAGTAGAAAAACATAGAATTACAAAAGGAACAACCAAAATAATTTGAATGTGAACAGAAATACACTGAATAAATTGAAAATGAATGCAATACTCTGTTCACCTAAAAAATGACATAGACAGAAGCTATGCACAAATCAATGACTTTGTTAACGGAAATTTCTTTTTATCACAGTTACCACACACAACTGCACAAACAGAAGAAATTCTCATAAACAAAGATTGGTTGCCATCTTGGAAACCTTTGAAAGAATCAGAAAAAAATATTAAATAAAAAAAATTAAAAAATGTTAAATAAAAAAGTTTTGACAAGAGATGTCCTCTTGTCAAAACTTTTTTATTTAACATTTTTTAATTTTTTTTTCATTCAAAAACCCTAATCACCCCAAAATCCTAATCACCCAAGAAAATCCTAATCACAAAAGATTTTGTAAACAAAAAACCTGATAAGAATAGGAAGAGCAAATTTTGGAAGTAACAGGTATAACTTACCAGAAATTAGGTAAAGGTCGTAACCTTTATACTTGGTGCCCCTTTCTGGCTTTTCTAAAACTCTGTTCTTGTGTTGAAGAGATTTCAAAAAAGAATTTCCAAGTAAATAGTTAACAAAAGTACAGTTTCTCATGTATTACCAAATATTTTCAATCAGTTTGGAGAAGAGAAGAAAATTAATACAATTCTAAATTGAAAAGGAGTCCAAGTAGAAATATTTTTAGATCAGGATGAATGAAGTGTCATTCCTGACATTTATAGTTTGTAGAAAACAGGTAATGACCATCATTCTGATAAGAAGAAAGCCCATGTGCTACTAACAATGTGGTTTACCATGTTACATGGCTTCTGTGTGTCTGCCACAAAAAGATGACAGCAGTTGTGATCAAGTACAAACATTAATAACTCCTCAAATAAAGCAAAAAAAGACAAAGTATATGAACACCTCAATGAAGAGGATTCTCAGGAACAGGTTTCTTGATTGGTTTTGGTGATAAAAAAGAACAGAAAATTCAAGACATTTAAGGCAACCTAATTGGCAGATCTTGATAATTCACATGTAAAAAAATGACAGCAAAAGCAAATATCCAGGAATATCAGATCATTCATGTCAAACCTTGTTTTGACAGACAACAGAAAAGTTCCCCCCAAAAAGACATCACTTCATATCTTCCAACACATTCTCTACTCTGATATCTTCCGTTGCCACAAAAGAAAAATCAACAAAAGAAAAATGCTTCAACCACCCATGTTAACACTCATGTCAACACTCATGTTAAATAAAATTTAAAAAACATGCCACAAAGTTTTTGAGGTATTCATTAGGAACCTGGAATTCTATTTCCCAAATCTCCAATCCCATTCAGTAAAAATATAGAGACACCCTACAAAACAGACAGAAAACAATTTTTCAAGGTATTAGAGAATGCAGGAAGAATCCTGGAAGATATTCCAGCCTCTTTAGGGAAAAAACCTCAAAGATCTCTTTCGCTTCATTGAAGTCAGGAAGGAAAAAGTACAATCATCACAAATGTCCCAAAGCCACTCTGTAATAAAGACGAGGGCACAGTGGTAGGCACTGTAGAAATTGTATTTGGAGATTTGTATTTGAAATCATAGATTGGAACTCTACCTATTGAAAAAAGGGATATACCTGAGGAAAGTCAATGTTTACTAGGTTTTAAAGCTCTGTTTCTTTAAATCCATTGAATGCCATACAATGAAAGATATTCCAACACCTTAATTTAGTATAGGGGATTTAGAGAAGACAGTCAACATATGATCACAGAACTTGTTTCAGGACACTAATATTTCTGACAACTTCTAAATGCCTTTAAAATAAAAATATTTAGTTGGTAGCAAGTTACTTGGACAGATATTAGAGTCACAATAGATATGCACAAGTACCCAAGTTTGCAAGTGCGAGCTTACTTGAATCATAAACTTGTTCATGTGTCAATTACGAATGGGTAAAAGTAGGATGTTCACTGGAAATTAATCAAGTTTCTCTTGATTAAATGTGATTTCTGAGTTTAAATTTCCATCCAAATTGAACAAGAATTACAGCAGCAGAATGGATTCTTTTGCATTCAATATTCAGAGATTTACCTTAAACAAAAATATGGACAAAAGGATGCTAGAAAGGACAGCAGCACTAGAAACAGAATTATCATAGATTGCTTCAGTTAACTCTCTGATAATAAACATTAACATGGTCAGATAAATGTAGGCTTAAAAGAATGTTTTCAGGAGCAGATCTCCATGTGGAAAAGGCATGTCATGGTGTGACAGGTATTTTGTCTCCAGTATATCAACAGAAGTGCAGATCATGAATGTTTGAATGAATTTAGTTTTCTTATTTATCAGAGTAGAGGAGTTGCCACTAGAATAGTATGAAAAGTGGAAAAGTCATGTCATGGTGTGAGACTATGGTGTGACTTCACACTACTTAAATGGTCACAGATAATTTGACCTAGAAAGTTGTAATAAAAAGAAGATGAAGAAATGAATATCAAAAATGTATTAATGAATATTTGCTAGTTAAAATCTTGAATTACTACAGATCTATATAATTCTTCTTTCTTTTATATGATCCATGGTTTTCTCAAATATCAAAGTAATAATTTGCTTTTTTCTTAATTGTTCAGTTTCTGGCAACTGTTGGCAGAAACTGAAATTTATGGCAAGAAGGGAAACTTATTTCTTTTTGAGATTTTCAAAAATAAATTCAGAACAAATAAAAGCTAGAAAGTGTCAAATGAATAAATGGGAAAGTAGCTTCATTTTATATTAACCCTTTATAGGGCAGCCCTAAAAATAGTTTAGATATCAAAACAAACTTTTTGTATGTTAAACTAGACCTAATTACAAGATATTTTTAGTTGTAAGAATTCTGAAATTTCTTTGTTTAAGTGATCATATACGGTGCCTTGCCCCCAAAATGGAAAATATAAAAAAGTTAAAAATTAAAGTAGAAAGTTAAATAAAACATAGAATTAAAGAATAACATTCAATATAATGAATAGATACAAAGCAATTGATATTGATAAAAAAAATAACATCTCTGGGTTGATTTTAAAGTTTTATTGTGTTGGCCAAAAACAGGCTAATTTAATGGGGTGTGGTATGCCTCAAAACAGTTTCTGTCTTTGTTCAAGTACAAAACTTTGCAAAGCTTGTAGACCACATTGGTGTGGATTATGTTATCTTTGTGGCTACAATATTTGCATTTGGCTGATGGGTCCTCAGGTGATCATATATAGTCATTTGCCCGTTAAAGGGTTAAAATGCTTCCCAGTTTTGGTCATTATCTGGAGATGCATAAACAAAGGTTGTTCATTAAATGAGGTAACTGTGTCTTCACTACTTGGTTTTGTTTTGACTGAAATCAATGAATGTTGCAAACAATTGGTCCCATGACTTACTTTATTATATATGCTATAGAGCAGTGATTCCCAAAGTGGGTACTACTGCCCCCTTGGGGTTGCTGGAAGACTCAAAGGGGTGCTGGAAGACTCAAGGGGTTGATAGGGGGATATTGGAAATTGAAGGGGCGGTAGGGGGTGTTGGAAGACAAGGGCTGGTGAGAGGTGCAAGGGGCAAAGAATACAAATTTTATTTTCAATATATTTCATCATCATTGATGAAATATATGCTGTAAAAAAGGGGGTGGTAGTCTGAAAAAGTGGGAAACACTGATCTACAGTGAAGTGAAGGTTAGCATAACAGCCTCAAAGACCATTGCCTGTGTAGTAGTAAGTTTGATCGTCAATGAATGGCCAACTATTGTGGCCCTATGCCAATTAAATTGAGCTGATTAAATATTTGTATATTATTATTCCTTTGATGGTTTGTTTGTCTTTCCTTTATCTAAGGAAAAAAGACAAGTGAAGTATTAATTTCTCTAGAAAGGTTGTTAGACATAGTGTCAGTAGTTTCTGAAGAGCTACTGTAATGTTCAAAATCAATTAACTCTGGGAAATCTTTTGTTAAATCACTGTTTCTATGAATTGGCAAGAGTTGCTTGAAAAAGGACATTAAATCAAAGATAAAACAAGACACAAGTATTTGAATAGCTGCCTTGTCAAACAAGATATGAATAATTTATCAGTGAAAAATAACAATATTTATATATATAAATAAATGCCTCATACCCCAACCTCTGAAAGGAGGAAGCTAATGATACAACCTCTGCCTCAGCAATGCTATCAGGAAATAGCTACTTATATAAAAGTTTCCCTTATTTATTTATTTTTATAAGTGTGTGAAAAATCCAGGTTCATTCTGGTTGAACATAAACAAGAAAATGCAGAGCAACATAATGTTATTGATATTTTTTAAGTACAGTGCAATTGCAGACTTATTTGAATACTGCCGTCATTTTTTGACAGCATTCTTAAACTAGTCTAGTTATAGTTAAGTAGATTCATTTGTAAGTAGATATGAACACACCAAGATATTTGAAGATAGTTATACTATATTGGTATTGAAGATTTTACAAATATTTGAGACTATTAATCAATGTTTTGGTCACTGTGCAAGAATATCCTGCTATGATGGTATTAAAAACAAAATTATACACAGTATGTAATACCTTATAATCAGTACTAAGCCTTAGTCAGAATCAATGAAACAAAAACAAAAGCTGATCTGTATTGTTTGTAACGGACTCTTGCAGGCGAGAGAATCAAACATATGGAATTGTAAAAAGACAAAAATGAAATTTAAATTCTCTCTTCTTTAGGAAATATGAAGGCACAATGGTAAAACAAAACATAACTCTAAAAGGCAACCTAGATAGAATTGGCCAGGAAACCTGAAAATCATGTGCCTGCAATAATTACATAAAGTAAATTCCAACCACTATAATAAATAATTTAAAAATTATTCCACCTAATTTTTTCTATAAACTAGTATATCATGAATTTCCACTTAAAAATAGTTATTTTTCTACTGCTGCTGATTTCTCAGGTGGCCCAGTGGCCCCTTGTGTCTCTGGAGTTTATTCTGCAGTGTTGTTAATTTTAGCAGCTTCAAGTTTTTTGTAGGTTTTGATTGCAATTCTGGTAATATGTAAAAGATATAAAAAAACAATGCTTTGTTTTTTTAGTGCATGTGAGACCTTAGATGGTAGATGAAAGCTTAGATGGTAGATGAAAGCTTAGATGGTAAATGAAAGCTTAGATGGTAGACGAAAGCTTAGATGGTAGATGAAAGCTTAGATGGCAGATCATTAAACTTTGCAACAGATATTTTTATAGTTGTGTTGTCATTATTTCATATCCAAGTCCCCCTCAATAAGTATTGGTTTGTGTTTTGTCAAAAAAGTCTTTATTGATTCATAAAATTGCTACTGTTTACGCAAAAGACAGCAGGAAAAAAAACAAGAAATCCTCCTATATTTTTCTCTAATTGAAATTTTAACTTTTTATTCAATCTGTGTTTCTTTGCACAAAAGACTTAATTTAAATTTCTTTTTTTACTTACATTAATAAGCTTCATTTATTTCCGGTGAGCGCATGAATATATTTTAGCTGAATATCCCTGTGATTGTAGATTGGTGAAATACAAGGTGTGGTTCAGTGGGTGGGCCACCCCCAACTTGTGTGGCTATTAGATAATGAGACTGGCTTATATAAGTTGGACCACTGGGTGCACGCATCAAACACGTGTTGACCAATTGACCAAGTTTTATCAGGTTGCATGTTCAGTTCGCTGTTACGCATCACTTGAAGTTGACGTTTTTGGACATGTTGTAAAAATGATCAGTTCAAAAGTAGAGCAACACATCATTTTGAAATTCTTGGTGAAATTGAACAAAACAGCTACCAAATCTTTTTGTATGCTAACTGAAGTTTATGGAGAAGAATGCATGTCACGTGCACATGTGTTCAAGTGGCACAAGTGGTTTTGTGAAGGTCGAAAGGATGTCAAAGATGATGAACATTGTGGACGTCAATGCATGTCAAGGACTTTCTTGTTATCGATGGAGACCATTTCTGCAATCATTCTGATGCTGAGTCGTCAATCATTTTGAATGTTTTGTTTGATTTTCTTTTTTAACATTACTGCCGCTTCTTGAGAAACTTTTTCTAGTATTATGGTAAGGAGTTTGATTTCCAATGAGGGCGTTTAATTGTCATATGAAAGAATAGAAAGTCCTGGTCAAATAAAATGGTTTGAGAGGTAAATATGATAGAGGGAAGGGAAGAGTAATGAAAACAAGGAGAAATAATTGTAGTAGAGAGAGGAAGAGGAAGAAAGAGGAAGAGGATAAAAAGGACAATGAAGTGGGAGAAGAGGAAGAGCAGAAGTTAAAAACAGAGACTACTATTAGGAAGAGGAGGAGAAGTGAAAGAGAAAAAGAAGGAAAAAGAGCATTATGAAGAAGATGCAGAATTAGTTGAAAAGAAATGATGACAAAATAACAAAGAAAAAGGAGCAAAGTCAGAAGAACCAATGTGATACTGGATGTGAGTAACTACACTTTTTATACAAATGACTTCATCGATCTCAATCCATTTTTTCACTCATAAGTAACTCAGGCAAATGTGCTAATTGGTTCTAATTGAACTTCTTTTTACTAATTCTAACACTTTACAATTGGTTGCCATGAGGAATAATTAATATAATTGCATTTATCAAATAGATAATGATTTTACTAAAATAATATTACAAATTGGATGGCTTCCTATATATATATATATATTATTGTTTTACATTATCTATTCGATATATCTTTATAAGATGACTAGCTGAAACCCACTCTATTGGGAAGTTTCAGCTAGTAGGTATATATGTATATTGAACGGAAAGTAAGAGTTCCATTAAGCATTATAGTTTTCTTGTAAATAAAACCCATAAAATCCATAATTTTTTCTCAGAACTTTTTACTTTAAAACCTTCCCCTAGGTCCATTGAGTATGCATGCCAAATTTGTGCCAATGTCTAAGGTGTGTGCAGGGGGGAGAGTGACACAGTGACAAACAGAGCCAGTTGTTTTATATAATAGATATCAATTTATATTCAGCAAAAAATGATCTGTTAACACTTTGTAGAAGTTGCATCAGTCTATCTTCAATGTTAGTATTTATTGTAAAAACTCTTTGTTTTTTTATTCTATACATGGCTGTAATGTTGCAAAAGGAAGTTATTGGCATCTGTTTTTATTGTTTGTGTGGGGTGGGGTGATTGTACATGGGTGGGGTGATTGTACATGGGTGGGGTGATTGTACATGGGTAGGGTGATTGTACATGGGTGGGGTGCATCCAATTTTCTTGTTGAAATTTGTGAAATTGGGGCAAAAGGTAAATGTCTAGAAAAATTTAGATTTTAAGATTTGTAACTTATGTAAGTTCTGATTGTTATTACTTTTTCCAAATATAATCTGCATTTGGGATGAATCAATCAGATATGCCTATATTCACAGAGAAAGAGAAATGATATTCATATTGAACATTCTATTCTCTGCAGTAAGAATTCTCCATTTAAGGCCAGGTGTAAATCATAAGAATAGCAAAGACCAATTGGAAGCTAAATCATTGAAAGCAAAGGCTGCCAATTTCAGCATTCATTTAAGCACAGATATTACAAAAGAGTTTTCAAAATGTTATGTATATAGAATGAAGGGTAGCTGCATTGCACACATGATTTGTGTTTCTCTGTTGGATATTCTTTTTTTATCATTAGTCGTTGTTGTGGGCCCTGTTAACTAAAGCCAAGGCTATGTACCTATTTACATATGTACCTATTAACAGTAAAATAAATCTGTTGGATGCTGACTATAGATTTATTTCTTAATCGTGTAGTATTGGAATGTTAGTTAATTGAGCTGTTGATCTGTGAGGAAAATGATAATGAATTTTAGTTTAATCCCAATGTGTCAACGAGGGGAATAGTTTGTTGCCTTCAACATCAAGCAAAGGTGATGTGATCACAGGAATCTGAAGGAAGAGAATGCATTTAATCTCTAATTGTGTCCAGAAGAACAACAATCTATCCCATCATCTGCAAAAGAGAATGGCAAGATGAACCCTGAAGACAGTAATCATGTAGCCTTCCATATATAAGAAGAGTGTCAGAACAAATCCAAAGGATTTGTGGACATTACAACCATCAGGGTGGTTTTCAATAGCACAACCATTCTTCACAACCTCCTTAATTAATTTGGTCCCCCACAAGATAAACGGATGACCAAAGAATTGTTTATATAACATTCCACAAAAATATGGTAAAGAATATAATGAAGAAGCCAGCTGATTCCAGAATATAAGCCTTGAGGTCATGTGAAAGTCATATTCAATGAGTGGAAAGTTTGGTTTAGTAGACAATATATAGAGGGAGCATATCAAGAAAGTTGAAACCATTTTATGCATTAAGAAATGAATTAAGAAAAACCTGATGAAATAAAATTGTTAATGAGTAGAAAAGTGTGAATTGGTTATTGTAATTGCAGTGAACTATTTTGAAAAAGAATTTCTTCTGCATGTCTTTCCAGAAAAACAAGAAAAATAACAGACTGTTCAAAACCTACAACGTTGTTTAAACAATTTTTGACAGCATTTGGCCACATTTGTTACTATAATGAAACTATTTGTTTCAAATTGATTTTTCGAGTTAATCTCTGTTAAAACATCTAAAACAAAAATAAATAATCATTGCATCAAAATTAAAGTGAAAAATATTGTCCAAAATACAATATAATCCATAGGGAAATGAAATAGTTATAAATATAGATATGAAGTGTATACATTAGTTATAACCACTGTATAGTCTGCTTTCTTTCTTTCTTGTACTGTTTATCTCGAAAATTGAACTGAAAAAAAAGAAAAGACTATGACGTAACAAATAAAAAAATATTCCTCTTTCTGAACCCACCCACTCTCTCTCTCTCTCTCCTTCCTTCCTTTCTTATGAACGCTATGAACCGATTCAGAATTTCATCGCAGTTATGAAAAAAAAGAAACTAAAAAGCAGTTTCAGTATTTTAGTAATCAATAAAATTATTTAAAAGAAAAGGTTTTTCTTAAAATGTTATTTTTTGTCTTGGATCTATCAAAAAGCCAACATATATATACATACATATATATGATAATTATAATGACACTATTTAGAAGTCGCTCACACCGACTCCGGGCAAATATAGGCT
>VCCN01002735.1:4438774-4453387 GCA_006491835.1 Architeuthis dux | reverse complement strand
CAACTGAAAAATTAAGATGAAGGTAAATAGTAGTCTAAAAATAATAATCATTTACAATACTTCATCTAATAGAAATAATTATTGGAAAGAAGAGTTTTTGAAACAACAAATGATACTTTCTGTTTTCATCATAATAGCTGGCAAAATGGATATCAGCTAATTTCAAAAGAAACACACATGTACACTATTCTATTGTTGTTTTAATATCAATACAAAATTAATGATGCTAAAATGAATACAAGTAATGGAAGGTGAAAAACCTACCCCAAGTTCATCTTCCAAAATCAAAACAAGACTGTCACATTAAAGACTCTAACATCAACTAAACTTAAATATGTTTGAAATTTTAGAGCATAAGTTTATTTTTCAAATCATTAGTCCAACGCAACCAGTATTTTTGCATTCCTGTAAAATCATCTAAACTCTTTGTGCATGACTACCAATGCTCATCTAGTTATGAAGTTGGTTTTGGATTGTTTATTACATAAACAGGATGAACGAATTTATAGCATTGTGACTATTTTGCTCTTATCACAAGCCATTTAGATTCACTCATGGACATAAATGAAGTCTTCTGCTAGACTTAGTTTAATCAAAGTAAATCGAAATATAACTTGAATTTGTGTGAATATATATCAATGCCTTGGGGGTTCTCAATATCATTCAGTCAATATTAAAGCAATATCATTTCTGTTTTGTTTCATAAAATAATGCACAGCAAAAGAAATTAGTAGTTTCAAACTAAATCATCATCATCATCATCAGTCGTTATAAGTCCACTGCCGGACGAAGGCCTTTCCCATCAAACTAAATACCTATATATTAATACACTTATTACTAACTAATTATTTACACTAGGACAGTGCCTATTCCAAAGGTGCATGTTTGGAAGGGGCTGGACTATGGTGTGTGGAGCAGCCTGCCATAATTGTCATGTAAAATAATCTTGACACTGCACTGCCTAGTGTGCCGACTAATATATCTGGCAAATGGGAACTTTGTGCAATGGTCAATTGTTGAGTCATCATGGTGCATAACACACACAGATTTCTTTAATTGTAGTTAGATACTCACGGTGTGCCTAAAACTTTTACACCTACAATCCTTCAAAATATATCATCTTTAATGCATTAAAAACCATCAACCAAAACTGTCAACATAGGTTCCTTTCAGTTTTCAAGTTGCTCTGGTATCACATGTACAGGCCACACCAATGGAGATGAACATTTAAACATTTACTCCTTATTATGTCTAGAAAAACGGGGTTTTTGGGGGGTTTTTAAAAAGAAATTCCCCCTTAAATACTGTGCAATGTAAGTTTATGCTAAATTGGTTTTTGTCTGCTTGTTTTTTGAAAATTCAGACTTTTAGTGATCACTGCCCAACTAAAGGAGAGAGAAGTAACTTATTCTTTGATCACCCCTTTTTCCAATCTTTTAATTGATCACCCGGATACAGCATGCTGTCGTCAGTCACATGACAGTTTCTATTGAGTGACTAACCAGACCTGTCTTAATGATTCTACTAGGAATGAAAAACTTTGTCATTCAATGGAAATAATTAAGAATTCAGGTGAAATATTCCATTCAAGTTGGAATACGCTTACCACAGACACTAACAACTTTGTTTTCCTTTTCTACAACCAGGGTATCACAAAATGTGTTAATTAAAGGAGCAAATATAAAAATGCAATCTGAGCAAAAAAGTTAATGATTCTTGGGAAAAAGAAACCATGATTATTTAGTAAATGATGATCCTCTTGAATTTTTGATTTTCTAGAAAAAAAACCTGCTCATGATGATGATGATCAGCATCATAATCTTCCTCCACCTCCTCCTCATAATCATCATCATCAAAAGAAAAATAATTGTTACCAACTGACATTTTCTTGTTAAAATATGACAATTATCAATGATATTTTATGCAGATAAAGGTAGCCATCAATGATTTTCCTGGAAAAAGTGTTTATTAACAAATGATTCTTTAGAAATAGGTGGCTAACATTAATGATTTTATTTTAAAAAACAGTCATTCTCAAAATGGTTTGTAAGAAAAGTCATGATGAATTGAAAGAAGCAGCCGTTATTAATAGGTGATTTCTTCTTCATCATCTTCTTTCCTCATTTAGTCACTTTGTGCCTTTAGAGTGTCTTTACATAACCTGATAATGTTGGCATATAAAAAATATGAACTCCTTTTATTTTTATATATTCTTTGAACTATACTGCTATCTTATTACTTACAATCAGAGAATCCTCAGTGATCTGCTATATTAGAAACTGTCAACAGAGGTTTCTTCAGTTTTCAAGTTGGTTTATGTATGTATGTATGTATCACGTGTACAGGACCTACCAATGAGCTAGAGGGTTGAAAATATAAACATTTACTCCTTATTATGTCTACAAAAAACTTCTTTTTCTTTAACCCCCCCCTAAGTTTTTGGAGGGGGGGTCAATTTGCAATGTAAGTTTATGCTAAATTGATCTCTTATTTTTTGCCCAGTTGCTTTTTAGTGATCACTGCCCAACAAAAGGTGAGAGAAGTAACTTATCCATTGATCACCCCTTTTTCTTATTTTTTACTTGATCACCCCCAACACCAAAAGACATTGGTGATGTGACAGTTTCTATTGTGTGACTAACCAACCTGTTTTCACTTTTATTAGGCTTAAAAGACAATATCTTTGCATGTGGATGTTCATTAAAAATATGCAAGTTTTGTCAAATTTAAAAAAGTTGCAAGCTGATGTGATAGTTGTCAGAATACAATCAAAAGTAATCTTTTTTTTAAAGAAGTTAGTTAACTTTTTAGCCAACCCAATAGTTAAAGATAGATCAGAAATATATTCATGTCTTTTGTAAAAACAAAGAATATATCATCATCATCAGCCGTTGTAAGTCCACTGCTGGACGAAGGCCTTTCCCATCTCCTTCCATGACAACCTATCTTGTGCTAATCACTGCCAAGTCTTACCGGCAAACTTTTCTATCTCGTCCCTCCATCTTGTGTCTGACCATTTCCTACTTCTTTTACTATCCCATGGGCATCAATCTGTTAGTCTTTTCCCCCATCTATTGTCATCTCTTCTCGCTAGGTGACCGGCCCATCTTTTCTTTATCACCTTTTTGGGGACCTTATCGTTGAACATTACTTTTGTTTTGTTCATCTTTAAACCTACTTTTTTACTTTCCCTATTTAGGTCAGTTAGCATATTTTGTAATTCTTTGGATGCTTCCGATGTCATAGAAATGTCATCTGCAAATCTTAAGTTGCTTAGGTATTCTCCATCTACTTTTATTCCCATTCCCTCCCAGTCAGTTTACCGAAAGATGCTTTCTAGGCTCGCTGTGAATAGTTTAGGTGATATTGTATCCCCTTGTCTTACTCCTTTTGCTATCTTTATCTTGTTTGTATCTTTATGTAGTCTAAATATTGCTGTGCCATTTTCATATATGTTTTGGATAATTTCTATGTAGTTCTCATTAATGCCTTGTTCGCGCATTGTGTTGAAGACTGCTGCATGTTCTACCGAGTCAAATATATATATATATATAAATAAAACTTATAGGTAGGAATCAATTTTAATGGTTCATTACAAGTGGTACTGCTAGTTTCACATAAAGATTTTCATAATGAACATTTGAATGCTATTTCTAATTATTTTTATACATCTAATTCTAGTGGTCATTAATCTTTTTTCATGTTATCTTTTTGTTATTGCCCTGAAGTGGTTTTTCTAACTGCTGGTATTCTAACTTATAATACATCTGGCTTTTATTGCCCTTTATTGCTTTGCATTCCTTAATGGAATTTCTAGTTCCTTCTTTGTAATTCTATTCATATAGTTATTTTTATTTTCTGATTTTTTATCTAGATGTTTCTCGTTATTTTAACGTTTCTCATTACTCTTTCCTATTAATATTCTTATATTCATTTTATTTTTGTTTTCTATTTTCTCATTTTCACTCATTGAGGATATATATATATATTCTTTTAGAGCAAAGCTCGCAAAATTTAAAGTTTGTTTTTGGTGGGATTTGTCTGTTTTATGTTATATGCTTCCAGGTTTACTTCAAGATTTTTCCAAGCTACTTAACTCAATAAACATTTCTTTTAAACAAGATTGTACCTCCTCTACATGGAATTATAACTGAAAGAATTATTAGGAAAAAAGTGTTGTCTGTTAACTCTTTATGCTGAAGACTTTGTATTATATTTTGTTATGTTTTTATAAACTTTACCAAACAGAGATACAAATGAATTAATCACATCAAACCAAACAGAGGAAAGAAAGACAAATCACATTTGGTGAATTATTTTTATTTATCATTGGTGATCAAGGAAAATAAGTTTTTGAAGATGATTGGAAAAGCAGAAGATATTGTCAAAATAGGGCAACAACAGAGTCAATTTCTATAAGAGCAAATTTTATGACATGTCGTAATCTCGTATTTTAAAAGCAGAAATCACCAGAATTACCTTTGTTGAAACTATATATATATACACAATAGCCCTTCGGAGAAACAACTGGAAGTTGTTGCTTCAGTGTCCGGAATCATATTGAGACGAAAACTGACAAAGTTGCCACAACTCAAGTCAAGTTCCAGATGACTTCAACTAAAAATTAGATTTGCACCAAACCACACACACATACATACACTTTACAATCCTAACACCAAACACATTATTCAACCAATCACAATTAAACTTAAGTATTTTTGAACCAATAAAATGCCTTGAAATTTAAAAAAAAGAAAAGATTAGGTTCTGAAACCTATTTTAGATTTCACCAGGCTATATAAAATCAAAACAACCTCCATTCTTTGGCAGTCAACCTTTCGCTAATCAGTGGTCACCAGAACCTTTTCATATATAGACACGGACTCGTTCCTTATACTATATAAGAATTATGTCCATCCACACCCCAAGTACTGTGCACAGGCCTGGTCACTGTACTTGGAAAGAGATAAAAAGTCTTTTAGAAAAAGTCCAGAGACGAGCAACTAAGTTTGTACCGGAATTAAAAAGTATGAGTTATGAGGATAGGCTAAAAGTGTTAGGGTTAACATCGTTAGAAAATAGGTGGTATTTTTACTAGAAGAGGGTACAAGGGACTGAGAGGCCACACACATATGGTAGAAGCAAATAGAAGTATGAGAAAATTCTTTTTTAGCAATAGAGTGGTAGGACTTTGGAATAGATTACTAGAATATGTAGTGCTATCAATAGATGTAAATGATTTTAAGAAGAATTATGATGTTTATTACACCACCGCAAATGTTTAAGGCCCTAGATATTATGTAAATATGATTGTTATGATGTGTGCTTGTATATACAAATTGTATACTTTTTTTTTTCACACTAATAGGTTCTAAAAATGTAAAATGTTTTAAAATGTATTTAAATTGTTCTTCAACCCATGACTGCCCCAAATCCTTTTGTTTGGAAGACAACTTATGCCAACAGCAAGAGAATGTTGTCTTGTAATTTTGCAACTTTTTCTTTCTCTTTAAAAGAAACATACATAAATCCAACATGCAAGTTTTCTCCAGGTACCAATGCAACTCTTAATAGTTGGGTAGAAGCAAATTTCAATATTGTTAGAAATGGTAGCCATCAAAGATTTTGCAAGTATTAGAATTGGAGGATTTCTTTGCTTGGATTTTAATCATATTTTTCATCTCCTTGCTGTAGAGCAATGGTTAGCATGATGGTCTTGCAAAACCATTTGCTCCCAAACCATAGTTTTATGCCAATATTAATTATAGCATGACTAATATATGACCACAAATTACCAAGATACAAAAGATTTAAAGGGGAGAATATACTGCAACTCTTTTTTACCTCTGCCAACACAGTTGGGGAGGTATAGGTATTTGGTCTTGTCTTTCCATCTTTCCGTCTGTCTCCAAAGATATCTCCAAAAGTACTCAATGGATTTCAATGACATTTTATTGAAGGGTGGGCAATGTGCCATGGAACAGGTGATTACATTCTGGGGTGGATGCACAATTACTTGTGCTGACAATGGCGTGGGCAGAAGTATATCACATACCCCTAAGGGGTGCTTTCTAGTCCATTAGTTATTTGTTGAATTTAGTTAACCTTGAAACAAATCTAAATTAAAGGAGCACACAATTAACAAGCTCACATTCAATGGCTTGTGAGTATAACACACTGACTATTGCCCTATGGTGTAATGGTATATACATTAGATATTTACTGAACTGAGAAGAAATTGGTACTTAGCCAAATTCCTGGTGCACACTACAAACTCTCTTCAATGGTTAACAAAATATTTGACTGAGACGAATTTAAAATTTCACTGCCTCAATGACTATTCACTTAATCTAAACTAGGCAACTTCGTTGGGAATTGGTGAATTATTGGTTTTCAATGTTGTCCTTCCTGAGTTTCAGGGATTCTGCAATGATTGGATTTGACAAGAGAAGAATGCTTTCTCCAGGAAGTGTGATGCACTTTCTGAAGGTCTTTCAAAGGAGATTCTCTTGTCCTTTTACACCCACAAAAGAATTAGTAACTATAAAACATTATTACCAAGTTGAAAAGCAACTGCATGTTTTTGTCCTGTTAATGTTTAAAATATTTTTAATTGCACAGGACCTTCAATGGCAGGATTCAGGTACAGCAACTCTGCTGGAGGGACTCTTAAAATAGGACTTGGGACTTGGTTGGAAATCAACTAGTAATTGTCCTTCTAAGATCAAGTTTTTTTCTCTCTGATTGATTTTCAGATATTTTGTTACAGTGAAAACCAACATTGCTCATGTGCCCCATCCACTGTGCCCTCTCCACTGAGCAACCACAAGTAAAGATGATAAGTAAATCTTCTTGCAAGCCAGAAGGAAGGGAAAATATGGATTTCTACTTAATCTGATCTTTGTTTGTTTTTAAATAATGCTGCAATGACTCATAGGGAAGAGGTGCATAAATGAAAATAGATAGATAAACGAAAAGAAAAAATCGGAAGTTCAAAATATACAGATTGACACTAACTAAAACAATCGACTGGACATGTTTGATAAACAAGAGAAGTGCTTTGGATAACATCAAAGGGTGACTCAGGAGGAAGGGAAGGGTGACTCAGGTGGAAGGGAAGGGTGACTCAAAACATCAATGGAAAATATCTAAAAATAGAAATCTGTTTAATAAACGAGCAAAGGGTGAATTCAAAATAGCCAAAGTTCAAAATATACAGACGAAACAAGATGAATGAATTTAATCCTTAGAAACCTAAACAACCAGAGTATAAAGACGAGTGATAGAGTGAAGACAAGACAGACAGTGTTCCCAGATACGGACAAAGTTGCCTCGACAAACACACTCTCTGTTTTATGGAAATATCTGTATGTGACAAGAACCTCTTTAGAATTATGAATAAACAGTATATTCTTTAACCAGAGAAATCATCTGTCTCAATCCCTTGTTACATTTCAGGCTAATTCTTTCCAGAGACCAGCCTCTGTCTTCCTGGAGTCTGGACACATTGTGCACCCTGACAACAAGAAGTGACAACATAACCAACTGTCGTTGAACGTTTATCCCCAACATCCATGAAGGTGATAACATTACAACTCTAACTTCTGCCACTAGAGTTATTTCAATAACTTAATACATTCAAGAGGCCCTCAATACCCAAAGAATGAAACTGGAAAAGGCAAGAGATGGAAATGCTGTGCAAGTTTCCTTTGCAATAGTTCAATGCACTTGTAAAACTAAATCACTGAATTCTGGTTGACATAATAATAGAAGAAATAAGAAAATGCTTACATACTTTAATAAAAAGTAAGTATTTGTTTATTTCTTGGTGGTGGAGGGAGGGGTTTGAAGTCACTTTGTACAAATTGACTCACTAAGATAAACTTTTCTGGAAGAAGTTCAATAATAATATCTAAACAAATTTAAAAAATTGACAGTTTCTATTGGAAACAACAAGATAATAAAAAAAATGATAATTAACCATACTTCATTGACTAAAAATAAATAAATAAAAGATTTTGGGGATGGCCCTCCACAGCATTTGGTTCATAGACGGCGGGACCAACGTGCAGAGTAAACCTCCAGCCTGAGCAGTGTAGTTTTAAGGTGAAGTGCGACTAGCCCAGGGTCAACCCCACCCTTTAAACCGAGGGTTTGCATCCTATGGGCCACCGGAGTGGCGTGGATAGGAGCAGGGCCCATAGGTCGTAGGTTTGGCAGGAGTGTCCTTCTCCTGACAGATGCCTGAGCTAGCTACGGGGGTCTGTCGCCTCCTTGTAGGAATGTTCTGACAGTAAGGCTGAACTGTGGTTAGACAGAGCGTGAGCATCCTGTAGTTGGAGCCTGAGCTGGCTGTAAGGTTCTACCGACCCTTTGGGGGGGGGGGATCAGAATGGAGCGGCTGCCTGTAACGTATTCCACAGACTTTCATAATAGTGCGGCTGTCTGCAACTGTGTGAGCAGATCCTCATGAGAGTATGACTGTCTGCAGCTTTAGGTACAGGCCCTGGTTCCCTCCTACATGCGCAGATGGTGTTCTGCTGACCCTGTCAGAGCAGTGACCAAAGCAGCCTGAGCAAATACGTTCCCAGATCGAAGTCATGCCCCCCCAACAAAAACGGGTAGGTCGGCGGTTTTATAGTCACGTTGTTTTTCCTTTCCCTTCTTTCCTTTATTCCCTTTGTTTGACAACAACGCAAGCTCAGCACCCCCACCAAAGCAAAAACACACACACACATTATATATATATATGCAAGCTTGAATAATTATAAAAACAAAATATGAGCCCAAAAATGAATGGTGAAAAGAAGGATAGATTTTCTTCAAAGAGAGCATAGACTGTACACTCCTTGTAGAGTTCATGACATTTCATTTCAGGAACATTTGGTGCTATGGGCACATGCACTTGCTTTAGACAGTAGGACTTCCCTAATACAATTATCATTTTGGGAATTTAAAAAAAAAAATGTTTTTGGAGAGGCTATGCAGGCCTACCCAAGGAAGAATATGAGCGTGCGCGGGTCTGCCCAGGCATATGTGCAGGCACCTTCCCCATTTAATTTTATGAAATCTCTGTAAAATCTCCTTTGCTTTCCTATGTTGTTATATCTGAAGTTTTTTTCCCCCGGCAACTCTGGGTATTCCTGCTAGTATATGTATTAGATGTGTCAACAGATGTATATAAAAATGAACACGGATAATTGATTCTGATATATTTGAGAATATGAATGAAAATTATTGCAAATATATTGAGTTGTATGGAGGAAAATTAAATTCGATTCATCATCTATATAACAATGTTAATATTTAATTGCAAAGATTTTGTTCATAATTATTGCTTGAAGATGTTTTTCATAAGACTTAAACAATGCTTTGTTGTGCTTCCTTGTGGAATCTTGGCCCATTTTGCTTTGCAAACAACCTTCTAGTCTCCAAGATTTCTAAGATCTCTCTGAATATGTTCCATCAAGTTTCACTGTAAATTTTCAATGGGATTCAAATTAGGGAACTGGCATGGCGATTGGATACATCCTTAAAAAAAAAAACATTCTTGAGTTGCTATTCCTGTATGCTTTTTGGATCATTGTCCTATTGGAAATTCTTTATTTTCAATTGCTGCATTGAAGAGAATAAATGATCCTTCAATATATACCAATATGTTACCATTTGAAGAAAAATACATCCGCGCACATATTCCCACCTCTAATGCTTTACAGTAGATATAGCGTTTCTTGGATCATGTTTCAGTCTTTGAGACAGAATGGTCTGAGTTGAAGTATTTCTCTATGTTACAATCATAAAGAGGAGACACAAATTTATTAAGTAAATAAAGTTTTATATAGTTTTAACACTTATGGTGATGAGTTTATAATCTTTTTGGTTTTAGTAAGTGTCTACATATGAGGATGTACCAATAGGAGATAAGGGAGAGCAAAAGAGAATAAATAGAGTGACAGTATTTTAAAAAAAATAAAAGCTGATATATATTGCAGTGAAATGTAGTTTTCTTAGATTCAAAATGCATACATTCGCAATATATCTTAACAGCAACCCTTTTTCGGGCAAAGAATAATATCTTTTTATATGGGGTTACATAAAACAATTGTACTGCACCATTATCCTATATATGGTTTCAACTTTCAAAACCCCCTCACACTAGGTGAGAAGGGCTGATCCGGGGGTGCCGTGTCCCCGCCTGGGGATGCCCTTGAATGCATAGTTAAAATTATGTCTGTCTTGAAAAAATTCAGTGTCTTCTTATATTTACTAGAGTAAAAGTTATTCAGAGCAACATTCTCATTTCAGGCTCATTGGACAAATAACAACCAGTCAAAAAAGAAAGAAAAAAAAAATGAGCTCAAGAAAGGAAAGAAATGAAGGGAGAACTGAAGGCTGGTTTGACTCAGTCACATTAACATCCAGTAAATTTAGCTTAAAACAATATGAACAACAGAGTCAGTTAAATTTCAATGAAAATATCTTGGTAGTTTCTGACATTTTTGTGCAATGTAAGCAAATGCACATTTCCCCCTCACACACATACTTAAAGACAGACACAAGTGTAGAAAAGGTTAGTTATGTAAGTATTTACTAAGCTTACTTAAATCTGGCACTAAGCTACATGTTTTTCAATGGATTATCTAAGGAGGATCAAATTTGCTGTTAAAAGCTTTGAGCCTATTCATTGTGACAGGAACAAAAATCTTCCTCTTCATAGATATTTTCTGTTCATTAACAGTGGGACAAACGAATAAGGTTTGTTCTCAACCAAAATGGAATGAGATGTTGGATATTTCAGTGTAAGCAGAATAAATCAATGTGTTGATCCGTATGTCTGTGTATTTGTAATCCACTATAAAGATATTTATACAACATTCTTGCAGATTTTATGATTATACAAATGAGTTGAATGCAGACAACTTAGAGTATTAAATAATTGTTTCTTAATAGGCCTGAACTATATGACTGAATAACATACTATATTTAATTTATCAACAATGTGTAAGTTTGAAACTTTGTTGCCAATTGTTATATGTATATGTCCTTTAGTTCATTTAGTTAGTAGTTGCTATGAGGAAAGAAATTCTGGTTACTTGTACTATAACACATCTACCACTATGTGTCACTCACAATAACTTTGACTTTTCAAATTGAGCTCTACTCCCGACATCACTCAATGGCGTCAGCCAAACAGAAGTGGTAGGAGGTGACATCACAGTAGCAGTGAGAGTAGTCTTCATTCAACTGTCCAAGAATTACTTTAGATATCAATATTCTTGCAGATGTACATTGCAACAGTGTCTCCAAAAATGTATATGCTTCTCCAGGATCACTTCAGTCCATATTTTATATGTAAATATGTTATTAGCCATAAAGAACAAACTATTAACAAAATTAACCACACCTTATATTGAATTAAGAAATAGCAAGTAGTAGTAGTACAATTATAATCCACACATATAATAATTAGCAATGTGCAGATATCCTCTGTCATGCTAAGGAACACAACTGACATAGTACGTAGTAAAATATAATTTTATTCTCTGATGTCGTAATAAAAAACCTGAGTTTAAAGAACAATAAAAAAAGTAATAAAAACAAAACAGAAAATCTGTTTGTGGTCACTGGAACACTATTCAAATCAATACATCTCTCTATTATCCACGTATATAAAATGCAATGTGTATCCAATATGCCGTCATTTTTTATGGCATGGGTAAACTAATAGTCTATAATGATGATAGACCTTGCTTATCTAATATTCCCTTTTTTTTTCGTGGGGTGGATTGGGGTAGTTTTATTTTGATATTATGGTTTCGCTGTTTTTTGTAGTTGTTAGTTTAAGTAGTTCAAAAATGTATTTGTTACTCTAGTCGTAGGTGTATGGGAACGCTTTGCTTAAGGGGGGCAGGGGACTTGATTTGCCCGAATTTGGGGGGTCAGTTGCCCCCTTGCCTTGAAAACCTATGACTAGTTGACTAGGGTGACAAATAAACTTTTGAACTACTAAAATGAATAAATCACAAATAATTTAACCAAACACAAAATTTTTTTATACATGAAAAATCTATGCTCAAAGCAAAAATATATTCTTCTAAAAAAACTCATAAAAAGAAATAATTTGAACCATCTTCAAATTATTTCTTTTCATGAGTTTTTTTTAGAAGAATATATTTTTGCTTTAAGCATAGGTTTTTCATGTATACAAAATTTTTGTGTTTGGTTAAATTATTTGTGATTTTTTCATTTTTTTTATTCATTAAGAAGCATCTATACATATAAAAGCCAAATATGCAAATATGTATGTTAGTTTGGTTGGTTGTCTGCTAGCTGAGATCCTACAACTCATAATGGACTGGTTCAAATGAGATAGATTGTACAACGAATAATAGAATTAAAGAGTGGAAAAATGAGACATGCCGTTACTATATCAAAGAAGTACACTGACAAAAGTGTCTGTCAAATGTGTTCTCTTTCCATTCATGTAGCCGACACAGTAAAGAAGCAATTGGGAGAGGAAAGGCCAAACCAAAAAGTTCATGGCCAAATGCTTTTTAAAAAGGCCAGATTTGTCAAATTTGGCCATCAACTTTATTTTGTAATAAAATAAGGTATTTTCTATGACTTTTTTCATACTGTCAGTGGTGACTTTTCTTAAGTTGAGACTTTAAAAAAAATAAAAATTAGGATATTAATAAAATAAATACCTAATAAAATAGCTTTTGGCTACTCATTGCCGACACATACATAAAAATCCGTCATTTTTGACAGGTATATTCTAGTATTGTTTATAATTTGCTTGAAATAATTCAAAATTTTGTTGGTACCATTGAACCCGTTCTATGTGTTCTTGATGTTATTACATTTTTTTTTTTTGTATTTTCTTTTCTTGCTTGCTTTTTCTGAGAGGCACGACTTTTTGGACAATGGTATTTCTTTGCGTCACAAATAGCTTATTCACTTCTCACAAGAAAATATGACACATTAATGGTACTTTATATGGATAAGGTTGCTGTGAGTAGAGTGTTACCAGAATTAGCTCCTAAAAACATAATGAGTCCAGCTTCAGGTGGATGATGAGTAAAGTGGTGCAACAATGAATCCGCCCAATGCTGTATATTCTCCATTGTTCATTCAGTATTGTATATCATTCATGTAATTACTCAGGCTAGGCAGTCGGTCGACTTTTATAAAGTAAATTGTCTACAAAAGCCTTTACACACCATAAATCTACAATATATTTTAATAGATAAAACTAAAAAGTCCTTTAGTTAATATTTAAGTTTTATATGTTTCAAATTCAAGGCATTAATTAATACTCATCAGACTAATTTTAGAAAAAAAAATTAAATACTTCTTTTTACAATGTTTGATTTAAATTTTTGAATTTTTGTTTTATATTTCCTGAGATGACATACATTAAATAAATATAGTGGTGACGCCAGGCAATGGAAAGATCGGGCATTGCCTGGGCTCCATTGCAGCCTTGCCTGGGCTTGCTCCATTGCAGCCTACCTGGGCTTGCGCAATTTAATAGACAACATGCTGAAAATCTGAATCTTGAAGACATTAAGATGAACCCTAAAAATGAAAAATAAAATTTCCCTCTCGATTTTGACCCCTAAAAGAGAAAAAGAATTTTCCCTATTGATTATGACAAGTGGGACCTTTTTTTTCACTTCTAAGGGTCAAAATGAGGGAGAACTTCTTTTGCACTTTTTGGGGTCAAAATTGAAGGGGAACTTCTTTTGCACTTTTTGGGGTCAAAATTGAAGGGGAACTTATCTTTTCATTTTTAAGCGTCAAAATTGAGGGGGAACTATTTTTTTCAATTTTAGAAATCAAAATCAAGGAACTTTTTTTACATTCCAAGGATGGGTGTGGAGGGAGAAGAGAAGGGATGAAAGACATTTAAATTTTATTGCTGTAAGATAGTAAACTTTGGTTCAAATGGACAGCGATTGATTCCTGCTTTCATTACGAGTTAAACATCAAAAGGGGAATGAGTAATAAAACTCAAAAACGAAAATCAACAAGTTTTATTGGTGTGAAAAGACACCCAAAAAGAAATGAATAATAATCTGAAAGCATCACGTACAAACAGGCAGAATAATAGAAAAGAGAACGGAAAAGGTTTTCATATGTTGAGACTGGAAGAGGTTTAACTAGTGGCCACTAAAAAACATGATAAAATCATCAAAAAGAGACATAAGAAGAAGGTGTTAACAAAGCCATTTATAACAGGTAAACAATGAAAGACTGAAAACTTGGAAGACTCTTAGGAAACAGTATAAATACAGATTTTCGGAAGATTCTGACCGGTGGTGGAAGACAGTCTGAATCCACTCCTGTAAGTATATATATATGTGTACAGTAGGATAAACGTTATCCGACATAATGATGCTAGGAAAAGACAATGTAGAGACTCAGAATAATTTGCAAGAAATTATTTAATACCTTAACATGTTTCGACTTATTAAACTGATTTTCAAAAGGAAGTCGTAGAAATGATGTGTTTGTATAGACTGAAGTTTCTGTCTGAATGCATGATGCAGACATCATTTCTCAGACTTCCTTTTGAAAACTACTTTAATAAGTTGAAACATGTTAAGG
>VCCN01002735.1:4404092-4429005 GCA_006491835.1 Architeuthis dux | reverse complement strand
GAATGAAAAATAAATAAGGTTTTAGTGCACTTAACAACAGCACTTATCAACAGACAGCAGCATCTACTTGTTTCTGAGAGATCAACAATTTGTAAACTTACATTATAGATAAATAAATAAAAAATAAATATTAAATAAAATAAACAATGTTAGTTTAGTGCACACAGTAGCACCCATAGCTCTTTTCTTTGTTTTTGGTCCCAATATTTATTTAACACTAAAATGATATATTATTCACTTGAATACAGAAAAATATTTGAAAATAAAAAATGTGCATTGTCTGTTTGGGAAATGAAAAAGTTATGAAGTGTATACATTAGTTATAAACACTGTATAGTCTACTTCAATGTTTACCCTTTATTTCATTCCCCTCCTGTTTTTTCTGCTTTGCTTTCACACACAACCAGCCAACAGCTAAAGAAAACCTAAGCCTATCTTCCCTTTCCCCCTTTCATTTGTAGGAAATAAAGAAGACTAAGAACTAACACGATTGCCTTCTGCCCTTTCCCGATACCTCTTTAGTCTGTTGTACGGTCGTCTCTCTGGACTTTACTACCCCACCTCCGACTAGGTCAAGCCTTTGATCTCGCCAAGCCAATGTAGTCTTGGCAGAACACCGAATTCATGAAAAATTACATGTTTTTGCCCCCCTCTCTTTCAACCTTTCAGTTTTAATTTTAAACTAAAAGGTACTCATTATTGGCCTCATGAGTACAATAATTGGCTGATGCTGATTATCTGTCAAATATTGGCCCGATTAATCAGTCGACCTCTACTGCGTGTTATATTCAGAGAGCTGCGTCACCAAAATATTTATTATCAAATGAAACAAACTTGGACCTGAAAATTATTCATGTATTTCTATCACTATGGAACTGTTTCAGGGATTTAAAAACAAAACAGTCATTCTACCATGGTTCCCCAGCAGTGCTGATCAAGCACCACCCCCCTCAAGCTATAACTCTTATATTTAGTTTGTTTTAGGGCAGTATCACAAAATATATATATTTAGTTGACAATAAGAAAAGAAAACATTAATTGTATGTAAATTAAGATTTATTCCACTAACATGTTTCACCTTTTGGCTTTATCAAGTAAGTTTAAATGGAACAATATTTGAAATATATGGTTATTTTAAGTAATAATGTTTTAATTTATCACAATGTAAGTATTTTAAAATTGTGAAGAAACCGTAATGCTTAACTGGTTTTATATAATCGAAATATTAAATGTAGGGGCCATGAACAAAGGTTATAGAGGATTTTATAAACATTTGTTTAAGAATAGTTAAATACTTAGCGTTTGCCACTCATGTTGTGATAACGTAAAACATTATTACTTAAAATAACTGTATATTTTGAGTATTGTTTCATTTAAAGTTACCAATTTGATAAAGCCGAAACATGTTAGTGGAATAAATCTTAATTTACATACAATTAATGTTTTCTTTCCTGTCCTGGATTTATGATGATGGTGATATATATATTTTATGGTTATTATATATTGAAGCAGCATAAACTCACCATTTTTATATGGACAGCATAAACTATTTTTGACATATTTTGGCACAACGGAGAGAGAGAGAAAGTGAATGGAATATGGGTGAATGAATTAACCAATAATTCTTTTAGCAGATCTACTATTTTTTTTTTGTGAAATATCCAATGAGGCTGAATTCAAAACATGGATCAAATATTTTACAGAGGGTCTTCTGGACATTTTCCAATCCCAAATGGCAGCCATGATGTTTTCAATAGGATTTATGTCAGGAAAATAACTTGGCTATAATAGTCAATTAATATCTTTATGGATCTGTCACTCTCAAGCTTTGTTTATGAATGGTATAGAGATCCATTCTCCATAGAAAGGGCCCTTTTTTTGTCTATGGGGAGAGTCTGTCCTGCAGAATGATATACTGTATATTTCGGTGACCTTCAGATAAGACAATCCCAATTTCAGTGTGAATTTCAAGGTTTTTTGGATGTTTCAAAGGTCATCTTATCTGCGAAATATATTGAATATTACTCTGAACTGATATTCCCCATGCACTATATAAGCTTTGAAATACCAGTGTCCCAATTCTCCCTGGCACAAACAAAAAATTGGCCATGTTTTATAGTCGGCTTCAGAAGGTTCAAAGCAAATTGTTGGCTTAGAAATTTCCAGACTCATTTGCTGTTTGAAAATTGAGCAGATGAGGTCCGATTTAAAAATATAGCCGCATATCAGAATGTTGTATTGTAATCGACAATCGACTGGTGTTGAGTTGTCGATTGGGTGTCAGTGCAGTGTCCTTGTGTGCTGATGGTATTGCATGCCGGCTGATGGTAGGGAATATTACAAAAGGAAACCACAGACAATTTGCTTAAAGAATTATAGCCTTTAATCTTGCAAAATTGTTTTTTTCTTTCTTTTATTGAAAAGTTGTATTTCAAGAGAGAGAGAGAAAGGTGAGGGAGAAAAACAGTCAGTCGCCTACTGAATTCCTTTTCATCCAGAGGTGATAACGAAGCTGGCTTAACTAGAATTTTGTGCACCTTTCAACCAGGGGTGTGAGATTTCTTGTTGTGTGCAGTTAACGACCCATGTTCACTCTCAAGTAGCTGCCAGCTTATTCTTCTTTCTCTTTCATTTTTCTTTTCTTGAGTTTACATCATGTTTTAAAGTTATTTTCCAGACAGATTCGATCGGCTCGGTTTCTTCCCTCGTGCGTACAGTGGGTGGGGGGTAGCTGAGGGGAAATGGACACATGTCTGCTACCTTTGGGAGTGAACTTTATTCTGAACCAAAACTAAACATTTTTCAAACACATTGGCCAGAATTGCTTTGCTCTGATTGGTCCAGCCATCTCACATGACCGACAAAAATGCATTTCCCATGCAAAAAGATATTCATCAAACTAATTGCTCATAGCCGCCAAGACATCAAATTTGTATCCAGATTGGGTACCTATCAGGTTGGCGAAAAACTCAGCAGACTAGGTACCGGACTGTAGATAATAACCCTAGATTGCTTGCAGGGGTCACCTTCCTACTTTTCTCGTTCTGAAAACCGTATTCTTCTAGTTTTGTGCCGCCTGTGGGAAATGTCTACAAGCCTCTACACATACACACATACTCATGCATGTATATATACACACACATACACTTTTAATGTCTCTCACACAGAAACATATTCCCTGACTATGGACACACAGGCACAACTTTGTAGTGTAACACACACACACACCAACAGATCGGCACACATACACCATATGCACACATTTTTGCATAAACTTACTCTTTCAAATATCCTAAAACGGCTTCTGATTTCATTTATTTAAAAATAAATTAAAGAAAAATTAACTCCTGGAAGGTCTTCATACCAAATATATCATGTTATATCATAAGAAGAACACAAAGGTTCTGTCCACCATTTCAACTGCCCGCTCTTTTCTCAGCTGAATATTGACTGGTTTAAGAAGTGGCTGTCTTCTGGCTGCTCTGCCAACCCCTACACAATGAAGATATCGGCCATTCTTGAGACTTTTTCAGTTTCCTGTCTCATGATATGAAGACCGTTTTGCTGCTGGACAAGATCAACTGAAATAAAACAGAAGTTTCTTTTCTTTCCTGTAAAATCATGCGATTCCTCATTGAAAGTGGAATTCCAAATTCTGTTGCTATTTGATGTTGATTAATTTCACCTTTTGACTGATCAGCAAGAGACTCTCTTCCAAAATTTGAAAGTTCCTATGCTCCTAGAGTATGATGCACTTCAAAGTGATTCTGGGTTTATTTTTTCTTGGTTCTTTATTGTAAATTAGTAATTGTCATCTTTATAAACTATAATCTGAGTGAAATTTATAAATTTATGAAATATAATCTGAATAAAATAATGGTGTTTATTTACCTATATGTCTGCACATCTCTTTCTGCCTCCCTCTCTCTATATGTGTGTGTGTGTGTGTGAGAGTGCATGTGTGTGTGTGATCAACATTTTCCATTAACTGAATATTTTGAAACTGGTGACTCAAAAAGATTATCTGATTGAATATAAACTCCATATTAGACCATTCAAAATATATGACTACATAAAAGATTTTCTGTGAATAAAATGATGCAATCCTTACCAAATCTTTGGCATCAGGGGCTTCCCAACCCTTGACGGAGTCCTAAGCAGAATTTGATTTGGGTGCCCTCTGGTGGCCACGGGCCCTAAGCAGCCGCTTCAGCCTCAGGCCGACTGTTTGCCATTACCTATTTGTCTTCTGACAGAAAAATACAGATTCTGGCTTTTCACTGTTTAATTCCTTTTCCTATAATCATGTGAAAGACCGGTTAATTTGTAAATTGATTAATTGATTAACTAAGTGATGATTTAATATCTATCAAGAAAATTGATGGGTTTATTATTTTGCATTGGTGCTAATTGCTTTACAGTTCTGTGCACTTCTCGGCTGAGAATTATTTCTTAGGTTTTGGCAAAAGGCATGATTGATGAGGACAAAAAGTGAATTTGGTACTTACGAAGATTAATTATCATAGAATAATCAGAAATCAATGTTTGATAATTGTAAAGTCTTATCTCTTGCTGAATGGAAGAAAGAAAGTGTAGCTGGATGGAAGTAAGAAAGTGTTGTCCAGTAGACAGATAAGTGTTGCTGAATGGAAGTGTTTTCTAGTAGATAGATAAGTGTAGCTGAATGGAAGTAAGAAAGTGTTGTCTAGTAGATAGATAAGTGTTGCTAATTTAGTCATCAATAGGCAAGTGTTTTGTTTGTAAAAAAGCTAATAACTAATCCAACTCAAGCCCTTGCTTGTTCTAACAATGTTGCCTATAAACTCCCTTGTTGAATCATAGGTATAGAAAAGCATACAGGACATGTAGAGAAATCATTTCAACTGCAAGAAGTGGATCATTCATTCATTCATTTCTTGTTGCTTGCAGCCAGGCCAGTGAGAAGGCTCTTATTATTGAGTGTAGTGTAGGGATCAGTCTCCTCCTAAGGTGGATTAATGGGATTATCACGGGAGGCTCTCTACATGATCCCCAGTTGCTTACCGCACCTGGTATTCCCAGATGGTCACCCATCTAGGTACTGACCAGGCTTGACATTGTTTAACTTTGGCGATTGTACAAGAATCAGTGTATCCAACCCGATTTGCCTGTAGAAGTGGATCATGACAAAGTAATAAAGAAAGTCATTCTGAGATCAAAAGAAATGTGAGAACAATGGATTAGAACAATATACTTCCATGAGTGGATAACAGATTTAATACAAAAGTTCTTTGAAGGTTTATGAATGTAACATTCAACTGATGAAGAACAAATCTACTGAAACATTTTAAACAGTACTACTCTACCCCTGGTACAAGTTGTGGAAGCTAATAATGTCTTGTATAGGTTACATCTTCATGCTCTGGCCATTTCCAAATCACCTAAACATGGGCACAAAATTTCAATTCTATACCAGTCAAAATTTCTAAAATGCGCCAGCTTCCAGATGCTTCATTCCTGAATCCATCAGGACACAGTGTTGCCAATTTAGCTCTTTTCAAGCTAAATTTAATGTGTTTCTTGTTTTGGCAGTGCAAAAATCCAACAAGCAGCGCCATTTTTAACATATTTTTTATCTATTTTTAGCGATTTTAAAAAGGTTAATCTAGTCTTTTTTAGCCATTTAAATGGTCATAAAATGGCTAACAATGTTTATAGTGTATTGTGACATTTTTTGAAGATATTTCGAGTTTGATTTAGTGCAAAAACATTTTTGAGTTTGATAACAAATCTGAAGTATTTTCAATTACAACATAAGTCTTCACAGAAAAATGTCCAAAAATCTCCATTCTGTGAATGGATAAAAATGCCGATGAGATGCTGTTGAAACAAATAGGTTGAAAGAGGCATTAATGCCCAAGTGACCAAAATTTGCATCTAAATCTGTTTGTTTCTCTTAATGCTGCTACCAAAAATATTCCACCTAATTTTAAAGTGTCTAAAACTTAATCTTTGTTAGAGTGAACAAATGGAATTTATTTTTGGAATGGGCTCAGATTTTGCAAGTTGTCTCAAGACATGGATAGGAATTTCTTTTAAGTTTATAACACTTCAAGATCCTTATAATTAGTTTGCAAGAGGTGACAGAAATTTACTCTTGGTAGCTTATTATTTATCTGATGAGTGGCTTGATTAAAAGAGTCATATGTTTTTATTGCATTCATGTTTTTGAATATAAGTAATCATCTTTTATCACTGTGTTTACTTTTATGTTTATGACTGCAGCTTTAAATTGCTATTGGAATAAATAGCTCATTCTTTTTTCAATTCAATTGATTCATTTTCTACAGCAGAAACATTTGCAGTGAAATTATAGAACTATTACATTTAAATAGAATCACTACAAAAACCTAAGAATAATTAAAATATCCAGGGATTGGGTACTTAATCTAGTCTTATCTGAGATTTTGAGAGGAGTTGTTTACATTCAATGATTTTATCTTTACTATCCTCATTTTCCCCACATTTCAGTCAGTCTATTTTCTGACCTTCCTCAGGTGAATGTGTATCTTACAGAGTCTTGTTGTGGTTTTGTTTTGCTTATAATCTGGTCAGTGGACTGTGTCAAATGTCACAGTACTTTTTTTGTTAATTATGCTACATTTCGACAGATGAATTGACAAACTATAATGCAGTGTTATCAAGTGTATTAAGGTCTAACTTGTCACTCTCTACCCTAACACTTATTAGACTTAGCACAGTCATTCTTGGAATATAATTGTTTTCTTTCAGTGGAAGATTTAAGTGAAAGTCTCTTCACTTTTGAGACATACATGGCAGATATGTAAAATGCTGTCAATAAAATATCCCTGCTGTTATAATGTGTTCTCTGTGATGCATTGGTGATTGTGGCTGTACTAAGTGAAACCAGCATAATCTCAGCTTCTTGTTAGAGATTTAAGGATGAGATTATTGCTCAAGCTTTACAAAGGTCAACAAACAATGTTACACTTTATATCAAAACAACATATGTGAAAGCAAGATAAACAGCTTTAGATTCAAGAAGAGTGGAACAGATTAGGATTCAGATTAGGGTTTACAGCTCATTGTAGAGGAAAGCAGTATGTCAACTTTTAAGGAGAACATTTCTATTTTAGTGAATGAGATGTACAGACAGACACAGAGAGAGAGAGATTTGCCCAGCATTGCCTTCACTCTTCTCTACTTTAGTTTTTCTGTTGCTTTAAGCTCTTTCAGATAATTATTATTCTCTGAAGGATACAACAACATGGGTGTCCTTAAGGAAAAGTAATACAACTCATTTAATCTACTCATTTACAATAATAAAGTAATATGGAAAAAGTTGCAATTTTTGGATTCCTTGACCCTTACTTGACCAAAAACGATTCAAACCTTTTTCTGGTACAGCAGACTTTGCATATAATTGTTACATTTTGGCTTGGTGGTAGTGTTTGTTGACATTATAGCTATGTGTATGCACTGCATGGACATATCTTGTCTTATTGACAGCTACTTCTTGTATACAACCCCGATACAAACAAAGAATTAAAATTCTAAAATTACTTCCCAATTTTGAAACTTTGTTTTTGTATAACTTTTGGTTCCTTTGGGCTATTAAGAAAAAATTAAAAGTTTTCTGGTCCTTGGTTTGTGCTCTTTCAGAAAATGCAACAATTGGATGAAAAATTATTACGTCCAATTGTTTACATTGGAAACAACTTTTTCAAAGACAAACATCTCCGTTTCTAAACATGAAAAATATAATTTGTAGATTAAAATATTTTCCATTCATTTTTTTACGAATAATGGGATAAATATTTCTTACAAAAAAAATAATTCTTATACAAGTTTTTAACATTTTTTTCTCATCACGTATCTCTTTTTCGTCAAAAGTTTGGGAAGTACATAAATATCTGAAAACATCATGGGCCCTCAATATTTTCGTTCCAGTAAATTCTTTTTAATTCTTAACCGTTTTGTAATTTTAAAGATCTCAGTAATATATATCTCAGTAAATTGTATCTCAATGAATTTTACATTTCGATAAATGTCGGTAATTTGCTGTTGGTGAATATTCCGTGACCTATAAATGATATCTAAAGTGCCGGGAGTAACCTATGGAGTCTCTTCCTCAAATGTAAATACCAGCTGAACAACAGTGACAGTTAATTTCTCTTGGTAGAGTAAGAGTCATGCAATGAAGATTCTAACTCAATAACTGAAGATATTATATTACCATAGCAAAAGTAAGATAGGAAGAAAGACTCAGTTTTGTAAATTAAAATACTTTAAACTACTGCAACAGAATAAAAAATGTTTTTGAACGTGTTTTACCCCCACTTGAATTGTATGTTACGTTATGGTCGATGCACAACCTTTTAATTAAAGTTCATTTTAACTAAGTTTGTCAGTTGTTTTAATTTGTATGCTCACACATACATAGAGATTGAAGACATATGTATATGTATGGGGGGATGATTTGGTGTGTGTGTGTTTATATGCGAGTCTGTGTGGATGACTTTGTGAAATCTTCTCACGGTTAGAAAGGATATATATTTTTGGCCCAGGCCACTTCGGATCATAGGTCAAGTGACACTTGATCAAAAACACTTGTTTTGAAAAACGAGTTATCAAGGATCAAAGACTTATTATAGATAAATATAATTAGCAGAAGTAGGGCTGGAATAGGAACTAGCTGGCCATAACAACGCAAGCTTAAATAGGCCTGATTTTCATTGTCAAGCAGTCAGAGAAATTTAGCCAGCCTGAGAACAGAGGGAGGCGTGTCGCCTCACACACACATTGTGCTCACGGGAGCATGACCAAATAGTTTCTTAGCCTTTCTCTCTATCTTTCCATATTCGCCTTGTTGTGTACCTTTCCTTCTCCCTCGCTGGGTGAAATGTTTATATGCTTGCATTCTGGAATCTGCTGTGTCTGACTGTATTACGCTTACATGCGACGAGTGCAGAAAATAAATATACATGATTTTGAAACATGGTTTTCATGTCATGTCTTTTTCTGTGCAGCACTTGCACCTGCTGAATGGTATGTTTGCATGTTACATAATAACAACCATTATGCAACATACAGAGTATTAGTTATGACATATCAGTAAACTTCTGTTTTTACCCCAATATTACCATATTTCCTTTGTGGAAAAGATAAATGTAGGTTAATATTCATAACGGTATACCTCATATACATCATTCCAAGATATACTTTGATAAATAAACCCCTAAAAGTATGGAAGCACCATTTCCATCAGACTGGCAAGGTCAGTGAATCTAAATATATCAAAGTGATTCATTAGAGTCTGATGGAAAAGGTGCTGCCATACTTTTAGTGGTTTACTTATCCAAGTATATCTCAGAATGATGTACAGGTATACTTTGATTAGTGTGCTTAATATGTTTGGGAAAAAGACCTGAGGAGATAGAGAATAGAAATTCATCAAATCAGATCTTTTTTTATAAATTCCATTTCCTAAATGTTGATGCAGTAAACCAGTCTACAATTTGCTACTGTTTTTCTCTTTAACTGTTTTATACATATATGTAGATACAAACAATGATTCAAGGAAATAAATAAGTATATAAAATAGAGAACTCTCTAAGTGTTGATAGGTTGCAAGAAAAGAATAAAAATGAGAGAACTATCCACAGGTTATCTATATAAAAATTCACAGTGTGAATTATGTTGGAAGTTTATCCTCAATGTTTTTCCCCCCTACCTTTCTTTACATTTTACAAGCTCTTTCACACACTCACACACATGCATATTTATGGATGTATTTTTTGTTCTGTTAAATGCAATCTTGTATTTTTAGTTTAGAGCCATGAAATGTTATGAAAAAAAATATATCAGCAGTATGAATAACAAATGATAAATAAAAAAGTTACATTTTTCAGTTTTGATAAAAGACTGGCCATATCATTAAAATCTAGCCAGAAGCGAAAACTGTTGGTAACATTCTTTTGAAAATTTATGACTGAAAAAAAAAAAAAAAAAAAAAAAAAAGAAGATACTTAACAACATTATTCTTTCTACTAAAATGACCACAGCAGTGTCAAAAGAAGTTTACTTCCTCTCCATATGATGTAAAATACAACACAGGGTTAAATAATAGTTATCCATATCCTCAGCTAATAAAGAACCTGATTCTTTAATGTGGGCTTTCCAAAAGATGCCAGAGGGATCCACATAAAACTGAATAATAGACCCTCCCTTTCAAGCTCAATAAGGGAGGTGTTCTCTGAGAGAGGGATCCTGACTGACCAGGCGAATAATTTGGTAACTTTCACTCAAGTGTGAAAGTTGGATTGAAAGAAAATTTACACCAAGGTAAAAGTCAGAACTATAGACTACATAGATTCAATTGTATTCATAATATTTTTTGTAAAGGCAGGCTGAACCAGATGTAATCTTTCTCCATAGGAAAAACAAAATCTGCTCCTCAAGAATCTGAAATAAGTTTCAAGAAAATTGAGTAATTATAACAATTTAAAAAAAAAAAAGAAATGAATATTGTAAGATGATCCCAATGGATTTTCTAATGATTAACATATGGAGAGAAGAAGTAAAAGGATTGATTTAGACATACTGTTAGATATTTAGGCAGTCGTGGACAAGGGCACAGATTTGACCCCCACAGGGGTTGAAAGTTATAAACAGGATATCGACGAAAACCCCAAACTACAAGGTGTCCAGGACCGGAAACAACAGTTCAACAGTCAAAAACAGGATATTGACTAAACTAACTGCAGATGGTGACTGGAAAATCAGTGTGGGCGTTTGAACCTGATAAAAGCGACACAGAGGCCCTCGGAAAAGCAGAGAGACAGAGAGCTCCTGGACTCTGGGAACACAAGACCAATTTCCCTGTTAAGAACAGTCTGTCAGCTCTCATTATTTCTCTCCCAATCTTCCTTCTCCGCCTCGACACAATGTATCTTATTCAATAAAAATATATCATCATATTTTTATAAACCAAGATTCGAGTCTTCCCTTTTCTCCAAGTTCAGGATTTTCCTCCTGCAGACCCGTGGCTATACAACAATACATAACACACATATGCACATTTGTCGAAGAGACAGAAATTTAAAACAAATTGACAAAAATATAATAGAAAAATGTAACGAAAGCATGTGGGCTAGCTCAAAGTCAAGTAGCCATGACTAACAGACAATGTAACCTGATACTTAGTGTTTCTCTTGCCCTTTTAGCAGTTATTTTTTCTTTAATCTTTCTTTCTAGACTGTAACCAAATATTTGAAATGTGATCAGATGTAATTTATGTTTACATGTGGTTTGTCAAGCCGGCAAAACTACTATGTTATGATGAAAAAAAAAAGGAGCTACAAACTTATAATGGAATTGGTCTTCTTTCGTCCATCAATTTTGCAACCTGTTTGTTCTGTTGAACATATGCACAACATTAGTGCATGATGTTACAAGGGAAAAATAATCTGGAGAAGTTAATCTTTTTGTGACATTTTATGAAATTCTTGAGTAAGTATTGAAAAATATTTCTTTCCTTGAATTCTGCAAAGTTGCCAAATATCAGAAACCTACTTTGAACTTTATGTACTTATTCATAATGGCAGACTCCTACAATGAATTCTTAGATAAACTCTATTCTGACAATAATAAGTCCATATTTCTACACAAGAAAAAAAAGAGGTTAGAATCTTCCTATATGAGTTTATCATATTATTTCAACTTCCTGCAGTATTTGTGATTTGTAAATAAGTCTTTTAGTTCATCCTCAGAATATTTCTTTTTATATTGATTAGTTTAAAAAGCAACTAAAAAGGTGTTCATCTTTTTGTGTCTTTGCTTTAAAAAATAAAAAAAAATAAAAGTGTTTTTTTTCTAAATGTCATTTTTAATCTCTTTTCTGTTAAAATCTAAGAATTTAAGCAAAATGAAATTTAAAAAAAATGTTTTTATTGTGGTATCAATATTTTGTCATCTTGTCAAAAATAATGAGATAAATAAAACTAAGATTTACAGTATGGTTTGTATCTTGAGGCTTTCTAAAACTACTTACCAAACATACCTGTATACATAATTTACAATTTCTTTTTTTACTTGTATTACATGGAGTAGAATCTTTTTCTGTTGTTTAATTTTGCAATCCTGGGCTAAGTCCTGGCTGGTACTTTTTCCAGTTTTTTTATATTCACTCTGTGCACAACTACCAGATCTGGTCTTTTTGCTTGGATGGGATGGTCGGTTTGGATGTCGAAGTCCCAGAGTAGTTTATGGCTTCTACTTTTCATGACAATCTCCAGTTTGTGCTGGTACCATTTGTCTGCATGGTCGAATCCTAGTAATTTGCATAGTTTCCAGTGTATGACTGTTGCTACTCTTTCATGCACTTGTTCTTGTACTTCTGGCTAGTTTGCTACATTCGCTGGTTATGTGGTTTATCATCTCGTCCGTTTTCCCAAAGAGGCAGCATTTGCTGTTTTTCTGCTTTCTGTTGATCTTTGCCTTGACATAGTTTGTCCAGATGCATTTGTTTTGGGATGCCATGATGAGGGATTCTGTTTCTCTCTTCAGGTGTCCATGATCTTTCTATCTGTCGTTTGAATTCTCCATGGAGTTTCTTTCCTTGTTTTCATTACTACTTCGTTTGCAACCTTTTCTATTGCTTGTTGCACTGCTTTGAGCGCTTTTCATAATATCTTCACTGAATGCTTGCACATGCTTTTCCAATCTTGTGTTTGCCATTTGGACAGTCTTCTACAATGAGGGGTCCTCTGCTGCCTTCTTTTCAATTGTAAGAATTCTATTAATTTTTAACACTAGGTGATAAACCTAGTGTTAAAAATTAGTAGAATTTGTTAAAATGCATACGATAGAGCTCTAGTCACTTAATTCAAAGGATGAGGGGGAGAGAAACAAAAACATACAACTCAAAGATGAGTAGGTAACCATACCAAAAATATGTGATGTTAGCAACTCAGTTTTATTTTTGATCAGTTTTATTCTTGATAATACTTACTCTTACTCCGTAAATATCCACTTAAAATTCGACCCCAATTCAAAAGGGAAGGGAGAAACAGTGGGCTGAATAGACTAGATTTCCACCAGAGAATGAAAGAAGCCAATCTTGATCGCCCCCGTCTTACGGTTTTGCAAGATATACCCAAGGACTTATCTTCACAGCCGAGTGACAAATGCCTGAACAGGAACCAATGAGTCTCTGCAAGCTGATCATTCGAGTGAACAGACCTTTGTAAAGTACACAAACTTTCTATCTTATTTCTTATTCTGTTTTAATTTTGTGATAAGTACATGTGTGACTGAAAAAAAAAAATTGTATTATTATTATTACTCAAAAATAACAGGGTTATTTATGTATGGATCGGCACTATGGCTTTATGCTCCTTAGGCAATTTATCCTTAATAAATCAATTTATTAATAAATATTATTAAACACCTAATTCCTTCATTAAAAAATAACCACACACACACAATAACTGACAATTTAGAAACACAATAAACATAACTAAAAAGTCCACTATTCTTAATATTTTCATATCTTAATCAATATATCTTTTACTCACTCTCTAATAGCAATACCCTTTCTTTATTTCATTCAATAACTTTCAAATATATATATTACTGTATCTTTCTTAATAGTTAGTGTTCTCTTGCTTCGTAAGTCTGTTGTCATGATAACAGCCGATCACATTTCAAACAACTTCAAAATACTTAGCATTTACAAATCACATGTTATGATGACGTGAAACATTATGTCATGACAAAAGGCAATTACATTTCAAACCCCTTTGATTTCCCTTCACTGTTGTACAATGCATATCATGTGGATCAATCCATTATGAGTTTTGGGGTGTGTCAGGTGGCAGACACGACAGGAATCGATCAAATAAACATACTTATTTGCATTATATATGTATAGATTATTATATTTTTTCTTTCTTTAATGCTTCTTTTTGCATCCTGTAGAGCCGTGTCCAAAGTATGGTCCTAGGGCGCTATAGGGGAGTTGATGTTACCTGGGATACGGTTGGTGTATTTTTCTGTTCCCTTCTTCATTAGTCCTAGAGCGCCAATGACCACTGGTGTTATTTCAGTCTTCATACGCCACATCCTGTTGATATCGATCTCCAGGTCTTTGTATTCTCTGTAACTTTCACAGAGGTGTTTCTCTCAGATGCTATTGCTATGTCGATGAGCATGCAGCTCTTTTCTTTCATGTTCCTGATAATGATGTTGGGTCAGTTTGCTTTTATTTCCCTGTCAGTGTTGAGTGGGCATGTCCCAGAGGATGGTGACATCATTGTTTTCAGTGATAGTGTTCAGTTGGTACTCACATCCACATTATCATCATTATTATTATTATTATTAGAAACCGTCAATCAACACTGTCAAAATAGGTTTCTTCAGTTTTCAAGCCAGTCTGGCTGGCTATGTATGCATCACGCATGCAGGCCACACCAATGGAGCTAGAGGGCTGCAAATTTCAACATTTACATTATATCCAGTAAAAAATATTTTTTGTTTCTTTAAAATTACCCCCATAATAGGTTTTTATGCTAAATTGATCCCGAGTTTGTGCCCGCTTGTTTTTTAAAAATTTGAAAAAAGATGAGAGAAGTAACTTATTCATTTGTCACCACTTTTTTTAATTGATCACCCCCAACATGGCATACTGCCAAAAGATGTTGGTAACATGACAGTTTCTATTGAGTGACTAAGCAAACCTGTTATTTCATTATCATGATTATGATTATTTATATCAATGCCTGCAACATCAAAGATTTTATGGGCTGTTATTTTATAGATGTTTATTGGCTGGTGACCAATATACCTAAAATGAAAGAGGCCTGATGATATTACTGGCTGAAGAAATTTGAAAAGATATTTAAAAAAAAAAATACTATTCTTTTACAGTGAATGTCTTTTACTTGAATCTAGGACAAATCGTCCGTGGACAAGTTGGCCCGGACAGTTCAGCCTGGACAAGTCCACTGAGGACAACACGGCCAACAATATTTCAAACCCGAACATTTAAGATTTATATATTTTTTTTATTCTATTTCGTTTTAAATCCTGTCTAGATAGTCATTTTCACCTTTAAAAACATGGCTAAAATGTCCAGGTTTTGGCAGCTGAACTGTCCAGGCCGACTTGTCTGGTTACCCTTTTACTTATTGTAAGAAAAAAAAATTGAAAAAAGTTCACGAAGGGAAAATATTTAATCAATAATTTGGGTATTTTAAAATGGTGTTTTGTTTTCCATTTTTCCTCCTACTTTTGCTGATGTTTCAGGATGAAAACGAGAACTGAACATTTAGACAATTTAATAATGAGTGAAAAGCCTAGAAAAATATCAAAAACATTTTAAATGGTGCATTTAGTATGGAAAACAATAAAATGTTTCACTTACCTATTTTCCAAATTCCAAATGAAACATGAAAAAAAAAGCAAAAATACAATTGTTATATTGTAAGTTAATACATAGAGGAAGTCAGTCATCGGTTTTACTGGATTGTATTATTTAAAAAGCAATTATAAATTTTGACATCAACGATTGCTGCAAAGGATATCATTATTTAAGTGGTTAAAAAGACTTTTACCATTTGGGAAACTTGAGATTTTTCTTTCTTTTTTAGCAAATGGATATCACAACATTTAAATCCTACTGATAAAAGTCATTTGGAGTCTTGGCAAGTAAATCTGATTTTTCTTGTACAAAAAAAGCATCTTCTTTCATCATTTTGACCCAAGCACTTGAATAGTAGCCTCGATGAAAGAGTCAGCACATCAAAGTATTCTATTTTAGGATGGACTAATATATATATATTATATAATGAGGGTAGGCAATCGGTCAACCTTTATTTATTTATTATTTTGTCAACCGAAGCACACCATAAATCTACAATATATATTTTAACAAATAAATCTAAAATGTTGCTAAACAAAGCATAACTTTAATTTATATTGCAGTTTGAAATGTTTCAGGGCATTGTTTAACCCTCAGACTAATTTTAGAGAAAAAGTAAATTGAGTTAAATTCTTAAGGGATTTACTTTTTTACACCTTTCGATTCAGTTCAATATTTATTGAAATGTCATAAAATTAAATTATTTAATTTTACTTATGTAAAAATATGTTTCTAATTTCTTTTGCAAAGTATCCTTTTCATAAAATAAATTCACTAATCCATGGATAAATACCAGAAGTTTTGATAAATTTTCATTAATTAATTGGATTTTAGAAGATTTTTAAAATATGAGTGTATATTTGGCACTAAAAAATGTCTAATGTATTTTTACGTGATTATTCTTTTTACAAATGTAAACACAAATTTAAAAAACAAGTCCTTTTTTATTTGATGGAAGAAAATCTAATTTCTTTTTCAAATTTTACTTGGCAGGTCTCTTTTATTCCTCATTCCAAAATGTAAATCTCGAAATAATGCAACAATACAAGTGTGAAATAAGAATATTATTTTGGTGAAAAATAAAATTCTTATTTCACACATGTATTGTTGCATTATTTCAAAATTTAAATTTTGGAATGAGGAATAGACGAGACCTGTCAAGTGAAATTTGAAAAATAATTAGATACCAGTGTTGGCATGATTAATTTACATCAGTAATGCAGGATTTTTCTTTAATCTATGAACACCTTCTACAATTTCATTTCAATCAAAATTATGATTATTATTTTGAAATTTTACTGAGAAAAGTTATTTTGAAAGAGTTCACAAGAATGAATAGCAAATGTATTTTAATAGCATTGTAACACCAACTTCATCACTTAACATCAGAGTAATCACAATTCATTTGTTCTAAAGACGGCAGTAGAAACTGCATTACTCTTTGGAAAACTCCTCCATACTTACCAAACCAAACCAAACGTCTTTAATTTATCATTTGTTTCAATTGGTAGAATGTTTTCTTAGTGCCAGGACATTCAGAGATAAGGAAGATATCAATTCAAGTTTCTTTCCATCAAAAAACACTGAATTTTATTGGTGGGAATGGGAAAATTGTCTTTAAGTTGGGCTTTTTAATTTTTTTAAATCTACATTTTCGGGTCTATTACATCCACAAAGGGAATTTTTGATGAAGAATTTTGTTCTGAAGATTTATGCTAATTATCTGGTGACTTCCTTCCACCATAATCTGTAGTGAATTCAAAGTGACCATAACAGTCAACAAATAAACAAATGGGTCATTCCATTCAAGTCCCCACTCAACCATCTCAGATGTTGCTCTAACTTTGCATACAGATTATTTTGGGCCTGAAATTAAGTCCTGTAAATCTTTAACTCAATATCTTTACTTGTTCAGTCACTATGGATCCAAGAACAAGTACTACTTTGTTCGAAGCAACACCGACCAAATTATTTTTTCCATTTTCAACTAGCAACCATTCCACAACAGGAACTTCTACTGCCCTAAGAATTTGTTCTCATGATCAACTTTATATGTAGTTTTGAAAATGTTATCAGCCTAGCTCTAGAAGGCATCATTCCTTCAGAAAAAGATGTCAAAGTGGGCTCCAAATTTCATTGGTATTTCCGAAAAGCCATTTTTAAGTAATCATTACTCAGGACCTAGCCAACTCTGTGTGCTGTCTGGCAAGGAAGAAAGTGATGTCAAAGCACTACAGAATGTTACAATCTGGATCTTTCTAGCTGTTCTAGATCCTGAGATATAAGGTCTCAAAAATGGACTGAATGTCGAATGTTTGCCCGGGGGGCCAGCAATCCCGAGGCAATTATCCCACCAAGCCTTTGTGTATCAAAATGTAAGTAAATACTTGATTTTACATTGCACACACATACAGTTAAACCTTTACTGTCAAAACATACACAAACTCGTAAAAAGAACATTCATTAACATGCATTCACTGTTCTGTACAAAATAACACTAAAACATGAGGACACTTACACACAAAGGCATTCAACAAAATTTGTATTTTCTTGTTTCTTGCAGAATGAATAAATAATTCATTTCCTTAAGGATGTGTTTCCCATCTTTTATTACCATGTTATTATCACGTGCACATGGCCCGGCCACGTTCAGGTGATAATAATTCTTAACATAACAAATCTACATTAAGGTAATCATTAGTACCTCCACAAACCCATTAACTGAAAATGACTGAAATCTCAGTCATTGCAGTAATAGTAATACCTATTACTCTTTGCCACCTGCCGCAGTTAACAGGTTAATATTACTTTGGATTCTAAATCTATTTAAAACACGGGTTTGGAAATATTATCAGAGAAGGAAATCATGTATATCAAATCAAAGATTGCTCTCTCTCTCTCTCTCTCTTGAAAAGAAACAACAACAATAAGGTGTCTAGATACAAGTTAACATATTGGACATCAATACAATAGCTACCAAATTCCCCAGAGCAAAAGCATGATTTGAAAAGCCATCTGACCTCTTCAAAACTTGTAGTAAATAGCTTAAGGCAGTATAAACCGCAACAAAGTGTCTACTGTCTGAAATGGTGGTATCTTCTGCCATAGGTTGATATGATACAAAGGTATATAGATATATCCATATAAGCACACACACACACACACATTCAGATATAATAACTTAAGTATTATAAATACATTTTATAACTTTATGCATTTATGGTTTAAATCTTGCTTGTTTAGTTAATGTCATTTATTTCTTTGTAGTGAGAGATAAGTTTTGTCTTTCAAAGTTTTTAAAGATTTTAAGCATATTATTAAATGATTTTTTTGGCAAAATATCTTTTTTCAAGACTTGCTAGGGTTTAAAGCTTTTAAATAAAAAATCAAATGAGTAAGAAGTCTCTTGGCCTTCTACGAAGAACTGTAAATTTTTGGAAGTTCCATGTTGCTGTCAAATATCCTGAATGTGATTGTCATGAATCTTCCCTGATGAAAGAAATGTGGTGCCTGTTGAGAAGTTGAGGAAAGAGAAGATGAAGGAAGAATGAGATGTGAGAAGGAAGGGAGAAGAAAAAAGAAAGAAAAGAAGGGGACAAAACAATAGAAAATGTGAAAGAAGGAGAGAAAGAAAATAGAAAATAAAGAAGAGGGAAAAGTAAAAGTGAAGAAAAAATGAGGGTGAATCATGAGAAGAAAAATGTGAGGGAACATAGAAGAGAAGAAAAAATTAAATCAAAAAATGATGAAGGAAAAAAGAGAAGATGAAGAATAAGAAGGGTTGAATGAAAACTAAAAACAGACAGAGAATAAAATAAAGAGAAGAAAAAGAAAAAAAAAGCATAAAAAAGATTAGAAGAAGAAAAAGAGAGAAAGATTTGTCATGTTTGCAAAGGTAAAATAAGTTTTAATTAAATTCTCTGCCCCCCAAAAAACGTGCCCAAAAAACGTGTCATTGATGTGCAATTGGTTTTTGTGAATTACAAAAATTATGTTTCCGTCCATTTTGTATTTTTTAAAAAAACCTTTCTTCTGTATTTTTGTAGCTGCTGTTGCTTGGACAAATATCGAAACTTATAGGACTTGCAGATGGGATAATTCACACCTATTTCTGTAAGTTTTATGTGCTGTTTTCTTGAAGGATAGACCAAAAATAAAAATATAATTCTTGCTTTATTGAAAATGCTGCCAATTTCACATTTACCAACTATAGATAAAAAAAATTGTCTCATGACACAGGGGAGAAAAATGTACTAAATTTATCAGACCGGAATAAGTTACATCCTGGGAAGAATTTTATAAAATTCTTCCCAGGGTGGTGCAGAGCTGTTCTCGGGTCCCTCTACAAACACAAACACCCTTGTCCTTTAGCCATCCTGTTTTCATTTGCTATAACACTTTTAGCATGCCATACTATATTCCCTTTCCAGTAAATGATAGTCAACTTATTTCATAAATGGATATATTTTATTAACTTAGAAGTTTGACTATCGGGCTTCCATTAACTCTATCATGTCCCCTTTGTCCCTCCAGGCACCAGTGCGATGCGCTGGCTGCACTGCCTCTCGGAGACTCTAGTTAGATTTGAAATCAAGTAAACTCTGAACTGAGTTGATTGGTTCAAAGTGGAAACACATGTTCTTTGCAAAATGTTTTAGGAGACTTTACATTGAAAAAGAAATTTAAATGCTGACAATTTAAATAAGTTAAATTCAAATAGACTTGATGCAAAAAGCACAATTATTCTTAGTTTTCATGAATTTCACAAAACATAATATTCCGTCTGAAAAATATTTGCCTTTCCATTCTTCTTAGCTTGACAGTTTTATCTTAAATCTTTACAATGTCTGTTAGTTTTTATGTAATATATTTTGATATGATTGAAAATTTGATCTTAAAGATCATTAGTTGTCATTGAAGTTTTTAATCCCAATTATTGATGGATCTATGGGTAGTAAGATAACCAGTGACAGCAAAGACAATGTAGTTTGGGGAAGTGAGGCTTGTATACGTTAATATTTTTCATAAAGAAAGTTTTCTTGTGGGGAACTGGAAAATGTTACTGACGCAATAGCTACATAGACAGGTATAAAACTTTGAGGGATCCTTAAGCAGTAAAGTAACTTTTAACAGTGAAGCCAATATGTTCAGAGAAAGTATGGGAAGTATTCAATGTATATAGGTAGGTATAAACAAGCATAGTATTATATATTTATGCTTTAGTTTTTGAAAACATCTGTCAACTTGTGATGAAGTGTTTATATTGATTCAGAAAAAAAAAAAAAAAAAAAAAAAAAAAAAAAAAAAAAAAAAAAATCAAGATTATGTTCAACAACCTGTTTCACACGGAATGTTCGAATGTTCCTGAAAAATATTTTGTAGATTTATGTTTTTACTTGTTTGACCATAAAGAAAACATAGATCATTGCCCAAATGTATAAAGTTATTTTTCCAAAGTTATATAACTTTTCCTCATTTGCTCAAAGCTTTTAAAAAGTTTTTCTGCTTGGTGCCTTCAACAACAAATTAACAAGAAAATCTTAGACTGTTTTTTTAGACACGTTTTTTTTTTTTTGGATAGTCAGAATTGCACACATGATAATAAAACCAGTATTGAACACTCTAGGAATGAACAAAATATATGACGAGGGTGCATGAATAAGTCTGTATCCTGACATAGTTATTAGATGAGTTTTGATCTGAAATTCTCACTGTATATATTTGATCTATGGTGAAGCTTTGGATTGAATGTATTGACAAGGATGAAGATTAGGTGAAAGACATATTTGTTGAGATTAAATTAAATACTTTTTTCATCATTAGACTTATTGGTGAACCTACAGACTTCAGTGTAAATAAAAAAAAAAAGAAGAAGAGTTTTAAGGTATGATTAAAATGTTATTCTGCTTAACAATTCTTCTTGTCTAGTGATATTTTTAAGAACTAATCAACATACTGTATTTCTCAATTAAAATTACCCTTTTCTTAAATGACTTTTCCTATTTTTCAAATGAAATTATAACTTTCTTTTTTAAAAATACATTCATCAACAACTTGCAGCAGGTTTTGTAAGATAAAACTGTTTTGTAAAGATAAAACTGCATTATAGCAGAGCAGCACAAAGAAAGCCACTTATTAAACCAGTCAATATTCAGCAGAGAAGGCAGCAGGAAATTAAGATGATGAAAAGATCCTTGAAATCTTAGCACAAAGTCACCTTTTCTGATCAGTCTACATTTGCTTAATTTCTAAAAAAATACAGCCGATGAATATGGGTTTGGAGATTACCTAACCAAAAATTTGAACGACCAAACATAGAAGATTTCTAGTCATGGTGTGAGTAACAATTTAGAAATTGTATTCTCAACTTGAAGAATTTTGATTCAGTTATCAATATCAGGAACTTCAGGCCAAGCTAATCATATAATATCTGTTTAGGAAACTAAGAAACAAATTTAAAACGCTATATAATGAGAAACGGAAAAATAAAATTTTTAAAAAGTCAAGATATAAGGGATATTTTTGTTGTATAAACATTTGGAAACTTGGAAGATATTTTTATTTTTATTCTTCTGGGGTAAAGTGGTTCAACATATCTTGGGGCAGAAGATAGCAACATAAATGTCTCAAAGTTTTAAAAATATAGTAATCTTAAAATAATCTCTTTATCTTATCTACTGCTAGTGATGTCTACCGCTTACTACACAAAGGTCTTTTCCCTCTGGCAAAGAAACATACAAACTATTCTTGGCTTTTGATAAAAATAACAACAAACTTTATAATATGCAGCATTTGGATATTTACATTGTAACAAAGATAAAACAACAAAAATGAAATATTGAGTAGAGTTTTTAACTTTCAAAAACACATCTTTTGAATTGAAAAAAATACAATTCATATTTTGGAAAAATAATCACAATTTAATTTGCCTTAAATTTAATACAAATTTCAATTATTTAAATACTGAGCACAGGGACATGTAATATTAGTTAATAGCAAAGCAAGTGAATATGAAAATCGCCCACTTATTATAATAAATGCCTGATACAATTATTGACTTGTGCATAATCTTATTGTTGATTATTTTAAATCTAAGAATTGTACTTTCTCATTTTTAAAGCTATTGACTGTAAAATGATGAAATAAGTTTATTTTCTCTAATGTCAATGAATTTTATTTTGTGTTTATGGATCAAAGGTATGCTGATCAGATAAACACATCACAGCACGCCCCCACCCCCATGGTTAGTGATTGTTGCAATGAAATCATTTCATAACTATAGATCTGGAAATTGGAAGGGGAAAAGAGACAGTTTGAAGGACATTGTTTATGAAGAGACTGAATTGTAGGGAAAGTCTATGTCCAAACGACAGCCATTAAAAGGCTGCTACTGATGATGATGATGATCAGTAAAGACATGCTCAGTTCGGTCATCAGGGACAGGTGCAATGAAATACACCCTGGTCGTGTGTTTGTTTACTGAAGGGTACAGAAGATGTTTGGGGAGGTAGTATTGTGATTTGCGCTAATGATCAGGTATCATTTCCAGGCTAGAATTTAGGTCAAACGGTTGACCGGGTCACAGGGAAGTAAGAACAATCAGCTCCGAGTATTTTTAGGGGGCCGTTGATTTGAATTTTTAGGATTAATTTGTATGTGTGTGTGTGTGTGTGCGTAGTAATGTTTTATGTATATATATCCTGTTTATGACTTTTGAACACCTGTTGTATCTGTTCCTGTCACTGACACCTGCAGTTTGGGATTTTGGTCGATATCCTGTTTATCACTTTCAACACCTGTGGGAGATCAAATATGTGACACCTGCCCACGGCTGCCTAAATATCTAACATTAGTTCCTCGGCAACTGTGATATTAATATGACGTTTCTTGGCAACTTAGGGATTATTAAGCATGTTTTCTACATGATTTTCATGTCTAAAATTCTCCTAAATATTCCAATTGACAACTTCCAAAAGTTTCCATTTTTATCTAAATTTTCATTTTTAGATTTATTTAAATTATTATTAAAACTATCTACAGTTTTAGATGATTTTATAAATGATGGTAATTTATTCCAGTACCCAATTGCTCACCAAACAAAGGAGAAGTCATATTTTGCACTATGTTCATCCGTTGGAATGGAGAGTAATTTTTCACCTCTGCACGATTTTTGAAATAAATTTCCATCATATTTTGATGTGTCTGTCCCTATTTTGAATGTTTCCATTAGGTCTCCCCTTGTTCTTCTCTTCAAAAGCATAATGAGACCCAACTTTTTAAATCTGCTTTTATAAGTCATTAAACCTATATCATCGATCCTTCTAATAAACTAACTTTTGAATATCTTCAATAGCTAATATTAAACCACAGCTAATGCAATAATCCAAATTGGGTTTTACCATGATTTTGTATATTTTTAGCATAACATGTGGCTCTTGTGAAATTAATGATCTGGTAAACCCATGCAATACATGAATTTGCTTTAGCAATTGAGGATTCAATATGGTCATCTCATTTCCGTTGTTATAAATCAATACTCCGAAATCTTTTTCATTTTCTACTGCAGGCATAAAGTATTGATTGCATGGATTTCCTTTTCCTATATCCAATACTTGTGGGGGGGGGGGGCTTCTGCAGGTGCTAGTGTTATTTAGGCAGCCGTGGGCAGGGGTCACAGATTTGACCCCCACAAGTGTTGAAAGTTATAAACAGTATATTGATGAAAATCCCAAACTGCAAGGTGTCAGGGGCCGGAAGACACATCCAGTGTTCAAAAGTCATAAGGATATCGATTGAACTTGCAGGTGGTGGCTGGAAAATCAGTGTGGGTGTTCAAACCCGATAAAAGTGACACAGAGGCCCTCGGAAGCCAGAGAGACACAGGACACCCTCAGAGAGGCAGAGAGCAGCTGGGCTTGGGAGCACGGGGCCAGTTTCCCTGTTGGGAACTGTCTGTCAGCTCTCATTATCTCTTTACCACTCGTCATTCTCTGCCACGACACAATGTATCTTATGAAATAAAAATATATCCTCATTTTTATAAACCAAGTTTCAAGTCTTCCTTTTTCTCCAAGTCCAGGATTTTCCTCCCGTGGACCTACATTGGATATACAACACTAGCTGAAAACAGCCCAATAGGGCGGGTTCAGCTAGAAAGTTAAAGAAAATGATTTACTTTAAGTGCTGTGAAAATGACAATAAATCTACAAATAAAAAAGGATACATGTAGCATCAGATTTCATAATATTAGCTTACAAAAGCTTACAAAAGACCAGGTCACAATAAGATCTACCTCATTCCAACAAAAGACCAGGTCACAATAAGATCTACCTCATTCCAACAAATATGGAATATTTTGAAAGTGTAAATAAGTATATATGTTGTATGTATTCATTCTATACATTTAACAAAAAAACAATCAGTCACACAGTAAAGAAAGAGTTAACAAATCCATATTTCAATGTAAAGAGAGTTTTCAATTCAATTTCATTT
>VCCN01002735.1:4365932-4376285 GCA_006491835.1 Architeuthis dux | reverse complement strand
AGCATAACCTCAACTCCCAAACTGAAAAAAACCCAAATAAATAAAAGGGATTTGAGCATCTTCACAACTGGCAAATCTCTTCTGCACCCGCATACACCTGGGGTATTCAGTTGACATTTATCAAGTCCATGACACACCCACCCACCAAATTTCCTAGTGATAATAGCATTACCCAAGTACACTTTGATTACATTTCAAAACATATTCCAACCAAACAGGTCTGGTTAGTCACTCAATAGAAACTGTCATGTGACCAACATCTTTTGGCAGCATGCCGTATTTGGGGGTGATCAATTAAAAATATGATTATTAAATAAATTACTCTCTGACCTTTTTAGTTCAATTCTCACCGAAGGCTTATTCTTTATTATCCGACCGCGCTGTTATTCGTTCCCGTAGAAAGTGACTCGAATTGAAAGTTGTATATACAAAACCCAACTGAAATTAGGATGAAGGTCAAGTTTGACTTTGTTCAAAGGTTACATAACCTTGTTATCGCTATGACTACCACAATCATTTTTTGGTTTCTAAATTTCCCTCTTGATAACATCTTTCCGGCAATTTCTTTTTACCTATACAAATTTGCTTTGCCCTCATAAGAATGTTATGTACCCAACTTACAAACTGGGTTATATGCCTCAAGACAAAGGGAACAATTTAATCAGTGCCAAATCGTCATATTCGTCTCTTCTGCCTTTTATATAAACGGAAGGTTTTGCATAATTTATTCGGCTTTTATTTGCCTACCTTTATAGATAAAATTTGCAGAAGGTTGTATTTGTACTGGATTACTTTTTTCATGGGAGATATCATGTCTCATAATATTTCTCTCAAGTACATCCGCTTGTCAAAAGTTACTTTACTATTCATACATTACGCATTCTACTAGGACGGTAAAGCATTATTCTTTCAAAAAGATTTCAAAAGAAATGTACTTATCATAATTAATACTTATCTTTTATCAATTATATTACATTTTCCTTTGTCATGACAAAATGTAAGAGTTATTCAGTATATTGTAATGACCAAGTTTAAATTTTAAATTATTAAGTATCGAGAATAATGCTTGCTTTTTATCCCATAGTATTAGGTATGAACAAAATGAAAACAATTTTCAAGCGTGTAAGCGACATCTGATTTTAAAAAATGTATGGTAGACAATGCTGTACATGTATATTTGAGTGGAAAAAATAAAGATTAAAATGCACAACAGCTGTGCTATGCAAAAAAGGATGTTATCGCCTGCAGCTCCCATAATTTAAATAGCAGTCAATTTACATAAACAAAATACAGAATAAAACATTAAAAATAGAGGCAGTAAATATTTTTTCATCATTTCACTATATTTAATTATTCATCCTTGTTATAATATTTTTATACAAGTTTCAGTTGAACCAAGACATAGAAAGAATAAAAAAAAAATATGCATTTCAAAAATTTATAAGATATCAGAATAAATCGATAAAAATAACATATTTAAAAAAAATAATATTGAGCGCAAAGATCAAAAGCCTGAATGATAATTAATCGAATAAAACTAAAACATTTCCGAAAAGAAAATTATTTTACTTAATTTTTCTGTTTTTTTAATCACAAAGTAAGAGTTCCGTTCCAGCAGTTCCTGGATATTATTCTAAAAAGGTAAACATAATTAGTATCTCCAAGGATATATCTGTAACATGTGTAAAAATCAACGAAAGCATCATTATATAAAATAGATAAATCATCAAAACTAATAAAAGGTGGGGTAGGAATCATGAAAAAAAAATTGTTCTTCTCCGAAATTTGGAATGGAAAATTATTTTTTTTTTAAATTCGCCCTTTAATAAATAATTATTGAACATTTTATTAAAAATCAAACAATATGCTGATTTTTGCCAGATTCAGAAAAATTAATCACGTTTTGATTTCACCCTGAAATTTTCATTCATTTTGTTCCTATCTACCTAGTATATTGCTATTTTAAAGATAGGTCAACAACAGCTGAGAAGTTAATTCTCTTAACTTTTCAAATATTTGTCTCTGGATTGCTATGTTATCAGCATTTGTTCTTAGTTTATGGCAGGTTATTTTTTTGTTGTCTTTGACGACAGCTTTAGTTTTTGCCATTTTTGGATGCTCAAAATTAGATTATTAACAGGCCATTGTTTGTTTTTCCTTTTAGCCATTGTTGGGTGGTCTAAAAAGGAATCAGACAAAATGAAAAATATACCTTAATTTGATGCTTCAAGTTCTTTTGTTTTTCTTCTGTGAGTAGTACCCTATCCTGGTTAGAGCACCAATGTAATAAAAGAAGTTTGATGCCCACGCACCAATATAATAGTAGACAAAGATTGTGGAATGGTCACTGGTCTTCTCTTGTAGTGATAGTAATTGAAAAACACAACAAATGGTTGAGAGCCCTCACTTTTTTTTTGGGGGGGGGGATGTTGGATATAGAATGGAGAGAGAAAGAGACAAGATTTTCTTATTTTAATTTGTCTGGTTCAAACCAAGGACAGGGTTTCAAATTATATGACCACCTCCGACTGTACAAAATAGGCAAGGAAGAAGGAGCTGAGTGTGAATGCTACAGTGAATGCTTGCTGGTTGCTTTATATATTATGCAATCCCAATCCACATCAGCATATGTAGTTGGCCACGTGTTGCATTGTGTACCTATTTGGTCACATGATTTGTGATGTATCTTTAAGTTGTCATATGTCATCCATTAATCACATCATGTCATTTAATATAACAGATGTGTCCTTTGATCACTCTAGCCCTGGCCCATCTTTTGTCAGGCCATGTTGCTGAATATATTACAATATTATCATAAGCATTAATAATAAATAATAAAAAGATTCCCTCATTTTAACACCTAAACAGGAAAAAAGTTCCCCCTCAATTTTGACCCCTAAAAAGAAAAAAGAAAATGTCAAAATTGGGGGACCCCCCCCATATGATTCTACATTTAGGGTACCAAAATGTTCCTTAGGATGTCCTCTTTCATTTGTCTTTTTGAATTCCTCATGTCTGAAAACCATGTTTTAGCCTTTTAAAGTACTCAGATATCTCAACTGGGAGACGAGATATGAAATTCTGTCTTTTTTGGTGTGTGCTGGCAGCCATTTTGTTTTATGCAAATGAGGTAGTTCTTCCCAACCGTTTTCTTGGGTACATCCTAAGGAACATATGATCTGCAACTTCCAGTGACCAAAAACGAAAGATTGCATTTTAATGTGTGAAGCCGTTTCTTGTATAATTGTTTTGTGAATTGTTGTATTTTGTGCAACAATTTACCCTCAATATCAAAACCATGACTCAAAAAAAGAAATATACCCGTGGCTATTTACCAGAGTATCTGAATTCTATTTACCAGAGTATCTGAATTCTATTTACCAGAGTATCTGAATTCTATTACAAGCAAACAGCTTCCAATGTTCAAATGGTTCTTCGGTCGATTGAACTCCTTGCTGTTTGTGTTGCAAACACAATGTTTCGGCCAATCCATTTGAATATTAATGACCCTTCTCAAAACTATAGAAAATAGTGTGTTTATTGGACCACAAGACATTTTGTAATGAAGCAATGAAACCAAGTCGATTGTGAGAACATCTCGCTAGTCAGCATCCAAAAGATCAAGATAAGCCAAATATTCAATATTTATATGAAAGATTTCAAATTGTCCTACAATAACTGCATCATTTAAGAAACAAAATGCAAAGAACGAAGATGGATTAATTGCAGCTTATCATATATTGCAACTAATTGCAAAGAGTGGTAAGAGCCATAACATCAGAGAAATTTTAATAATACCCTCCATCAAAGAGTTCATACCAACAGTTAAACACAGTAAAGCGACAGTTAATGTTGAAAATAAACTCATTGCTATTCTCCTAAACTCATCATTTTCCAGGCAGATGGATGAGTCTACAATTGCAGATAATAATGCTTTATTGATGGCATATGCACTACTTTGATGAGAACAGTACATTACAAAAAGAAATGTTACTTTAAATCCTGTTACAGATACAAAAGGGTTATCAATATTTACCGCTGTGAAAACATACTTTGCAATATATAATAATAATATACCCTTGAACAATATTGTTGCAGGCTCTGCTGACAACTAACCACAAAACAACTAACCCTAAATGATATCCTTTAATTGTTAAGAGTTATCTCCCTTTAATTTAAGACTCTTTTGTAATATCTTACCATAATCTCAACTAATTTTATTGTTTTATGCTGGGATGTAACTTTTACTTCATTTTTTCCCCCAATTTAAACATATGGGGACGGTATGGAAATTTTACCCTCACAAAGGTCGCAAAAAAGGCATAAAAAGGTTGGCGATCACTGGTCTAGAGTGAGGAGCTGATATCTTACAAAAGGTCAACCACATAACCTTTTTGAGTCAAACACTTTGACCTGGTTTCTTAGTGGCTGGGAAACGAACAAAAATACACACATGTACACACCCATATACTTACATAGTGAAAACATGAGCACATGCTTATACATTTGCAATGTATAATAACAACACGTTCAGAGGACCCCATTTTCCGTGGCCTTATGCCTTCCATTTCGCCTATTTCCTAACATATGCACCCTAAGCAAAGCCCTTGTACAAAAGCAAAGCATTTACTGTCACAGGATGAGATTGATTGAAAGCAACAGCTTGTTCTTGTGGCTGGGAAGTTGATTTATTAGACTCCATCCTTTGTGATTGATTTCAACAAACCTTTCACTAATCATTTTCGTTTCTTACTAAATAAATCAGAATGTCATTATAAATCATTAATGTCATAAAAATTGATATAGTCATCGGGCTAAGGGGTGGTTTACATGCCTGAGGGTGGCAGAAAGTTACATTTCAGATTCATTAAATATACCATTTTGGCTTCAGAAAAACCTTGGGTAGACATCTGGGGAAGTGTGCAGTTTCATGTAAACTGCCCTTGAATTTGGTATTGTCAGGAAATTTTTTTTAATAACAATATAGCTTATACACAGGCCCATCACCAAGGGGGCCTGGGCCCCCCTAGAAATCACTTGGCCTCCACCCCAGTGAATGTGATGTGAATAATTTTTGTGCTAATACATTCGGCCATTTTTGGGATGTTTTTGAGCATTTTTAGGGGGGGGGGCATTTACTCACTGTATACTGGCGACAGGCCTGCTTATACAGTCAATATGGTAACAAATGAGGATAGATTTACATAGATGCTTACCACAATAAACATAATCTGAAAGCTTTTATGATTAAGTTTTTGAAAAAGTCAATTTTCTTACAAAATAAAATATATTTTTAAAAAGATTTTTGATTGGCAAGATAACTTAAGTTTGAAAATTATACATGCCAAAATTCAAAATTTTATAACTAATATATTATACTAGCAGGGATACCCGGAGTTGCCTGGAAAAATATAATTTCAAATTTAAGAACATAGGAAAACAAATGATATTTTATGGAGATTTCATAGAGGGGTGCGAGCGTTAATCTGATATTTTCTCACTAAATGAGATTTTTAAATTCAAGACATTTTGTCTTCTTCAGAAATATTGTTTTAACTCAAGAAATTTTCTGTCATACAATGCATATAATGATAAACTTGTTTGTACATATCCACATAACAAATATGTACTGTGTCTATAATGTTTCCTATATCTCTCCAAAGCACATTTACTTTATTATCATGTTACTGACCAACTGAAATGGAAAATCACTCAATAATATTCAATCACAAGAGGTAAATTCCCATCCTAAGCTTTTAGAAAAGTTTATCTATAATTACCATAACTATTATTTAGCCACTGGCAACTTTATCTTCTGAGGGGGTATTCACTGTCAACAAGCTTGTGGAAATGTCCTCTTCAACCGACATTATCTTCGAGTGAATATAGTGGATTTTACCAGCACTCCCATTTTTGGATCCTGTTTGGGATTATTTTTAAAATTTTTATTAGTGGATCCATATGCTATTGATATATATTCTCCAATGACTATTTAGCCACTTCATTCTATAGGGGTTAACAAAAGTGCATGCCTCCTCAGCGCAAGGTTTGACATTACAAAATACATCTGAAGTAGGCCCAAGAGTACAGCAGCTGAAACATTGTAATAAAAAACACAACAAAGATGAGGAAATGAAACCAAATGAACGAAAATACAATGAATACCATTTCTCATCTAGAAAAAATTCAGATAAGAAAAAAAGATGAAGTTTAAAGCTAAAGCCATGGTGAAGATGAAAACACTTGATGAGAAAAGATAAAATAGTTAACAGCAGGTGTAAAGAAGATAAGAGAACTATTTTCAGTCATGACTGTACGAGAATCTCTTGAGAGTTGTCATGTGAAATTAGTAAAATTGCCACTGACTGCATTTCATTTTTTCTTTTGAAATCTTCTAAAGCTTTTGCCTCAAGTTCAATAAACAGCTTTTAATATCAGTTATTCCTAATTTTTACTTTTATAAATGTGGACTTTCTCATATTGACAGATCCTGTATGGTTTTTCTATCTGAAGCAATCCCAGAAGACATTTTTTATAATCAAATATTTTTTAGTAAAAAGAAAAATATGAATACAAAAACAAACAAAAAAAATCACTCTGCCTGAAGAAAATAAAACAGCAAAATGAGATTTCTTTCCTGGTCCATCAAAATATGAGAGTGTAACAAATAATCAACTCAGAGGTATCCTGATAAACCGAGGTAAATAAATTGGTTTTGGAAAGAAAGAAAGAAACTTAGTAATCTTGTTACCTTCCACTATGTCGAAATAAAAAAATTAATGTTTACTGGTGTATAGTATATTGGGTTGGCCAAAAGTGTGTTCTTTTTTTGTGTTTAGGTGGCATTAAGAGTGTTTAGTTTTAACTTACTTCATTCAAAAACATCAATTTTGATGGTATTATAACAGATGTCATATTAGCGCGTATTTAAAAAATGTTTTTGCCAAAATTGGCTTATTTTTGTTTATTGATTTTAATATTGAAGATGGAAGAAAATGAGCAATATTTTCAGCATTTTATGCTTTTCTATTTCAAGAAAGGTAAAAATGTGACTCAAATACAAAAGTTTAGGGAGAAGGTACTGTGAATGATTGAATGTGTTAAAAGTGGTTTGTGAAGTTTCATCTTGGAGACTTCTGAATGATGCACAAATGGTTGGGTAGATCAGTTGAGGTTGATAACAATCAAGACATGACTTGAGAATAATCAACATTACATAAGGCAGGAGATCCCAGCCAACTTTCTCAAAATAGCTAAATCAAGTGCTGAAAATCATTTGCGCCAACTTGGTTATGCTAGTCACTTTGATGTGTGGTTTCCACATAAATCAAGTGAAAAAAAACAAAAACAACCTATATGGCAGTATTCCTGTGTGTGATTCACTACTTAAACATAATAGAAATGTTCATTTTGTTTTTTCAAACAAATTCTGATAGGCGATGAGAAGTGGATACAACATGGAATGCAAGAGAGTGGTATTTTTTCACAAGGAATATTGTTTTTTGGCAAGTTTTTGAAAGATATGATTTTTTCAAGATTACAAATTTATAACTAGATAAGTTTCTGTTTATAAGTGTAAATATGAAATTTTGTCTGCATTATTAACATGTATGAATTACTTGAAACTATGTTCCCAGATCACAAAAATAAATCTTGAAATTTGCAAGGGTTCTACTTATATAAATAATATGAAAAGGACCCATAAAAGTTCCATGATGAATCTTTGTAGGAATCAGAATTGCTTATATTAAACTTATATCATATAAATCATTGCCAAGCAATAATTACACCTTTTGCTAGCATGCTTCATTTAGTAAGTCCACTCTTTCAAAACCTGTGGTTGGCAATTATAGCCGATACCTAAATGTCTATATCAACTGGAATATTTCATATAGGCACAAATTAAGCAGGTATAACTTTAAAATATGTGACAAGCCTAATAAGGAGGTTAAAATGTACATAGAAAATCAGATGAAAAATTTAGCTAATGTAAAATCAGTAAATTGTATGCAGGGCTGGATTATACTATCAGGCTGAGTAGGCTTAAGCCTAGGGGCTTGTAGCTAATGGGCCCGGAAAAATTCTGGGATATTCATATTTTTCTTAATTTTATTTTTGACAGGACCATAGCCGGATGCATATGCAAACTATGTAGCGTAGGGCCCAAGACATTGAAAGGGCCCAAAAATAAATAGCAATTTAGAAATGTATCACTACTACTACAGGGAAAATAAATTAAACAATAAAACTGTCAAAATAAGAACATTCCCTGGTGTGAAGTCTGAGCGCTCACTATAATTGTTAAGATATTGTTAATAATATCTTAAAACTTCATAGAAATGTCCTAACAAATATCTCTTTAAAAAATGGAATGAATATATTACACATTAGCACCTAACAATCCACTTTATTCACACAATTGATAGATTGCATAACTTATTTAAAATTATACATGAAAAGGCGGGGGGGCCCCCATGTTGCTAATAGCCTTGGGGCCCTGGTATAGGTTAATCTGTCCCTAATTGTAGGACATGATCATATACAGTCACTAGTTTGCATAAGTGATATTGGAGCGTCAAGTTCCAACAGTTTACATCACGCTATATTTGCTGTTTCAGGTCATTACTTGCATGCAAATAATGTTCATAGGTGGAAGTTTTTGCTTACATTCTTTCTTTCCTCTGTTTAAGTCTAGCTTTTGTCATCTTGTTTTAATGTTTGGCTTACAGGCATTAAGAACACAGGAGAATCATTTTAAAAGGGTGGTTCTTTTGATGGAGTACAAATGTGTATCAATACTCAACTGAATTATGATAGATATGGATACTAAGGACAAAGTCAGAGATTTCTAAATCTTGTCCTATCTAGTTTGATGTTTGGTTGATTGAGACATTACATATTATAGAACTATACATAACCCAAGCTCAAGTGATCAAAAGTTTAATGGTCTTTTCAAAGTTGCATGGGCTTTTGATGCTGACTTTGACTCCGGGATCAAAGTGTATATAAGAGGCTGTCAAATGATCTCACTTCAATCATTCAAGGCTTTGTATCTCATTTTTTTATAAGATATTTCTGATCTCTGACAACTTTCTTCTGACAAATAAGCCAATGAATATATAAATTTCATCCTCTGCTGTCAAACTTTTCATTGTAATTTATTGGTCAGATCATGAAACTATTAGCAGAGAGGTCAAGAATCAAGAGATGAACAAACTGAAAATGATCATTAAACGAAAAGATAAGACAATTCTACCTGATGCCAAATGCATAATTCTCTCTGTGAAACAGAAGTCAATCATTTGTTAATAGATATTTTCCTGACTAGGCTATTTCTGGCACACAATTATGTACCTAGTGAGGAATTACTGCACAAACAATAGCTTGTAAGATAAACAAACGTTCACAGCAAGGGAGGAATAAATTCAACAAAAGTTCAAAATCTTTTAAAGCAGTAATGATTATCACAGACATTTTTAATGCACCATATTTGTAGTGAATTAATTAAAAAACTAATTAAAATCACATGATCTTAAACTCTCAAAAATGGAAGAAGATCAACCCAAGAACACAAAACAGTATCTGTTTTTTTCTTTGATCACTTCATCAGAGGGGTTTTTGCCCCCATAAACAAAAAGATTTCAGAAAACTTGCAACTGAAAATATGTTGTAATTAGGTCTAGTTTAACATAAAAAAGGTTGTTTGGATATCTAAAATATTTTTACGGGTGCCATATAAAGGGTTAAATGCAGTCCAATACTTTTGTAAATTGTATATCTTATACTATAAGATATAAAATTTACAAAAGTATTGGACTGCATTTAACCCTTTATAAATTGTATATCTTATACTATAAGATATACAATTTACAAAAGTATTTAACTGCATTTAACCCTTTATACGGCACACGTAAAAATATTTTAGATATCCAAACAACCTTTTTTATGTTAAACTAGACCTATAAGTTATAGGTTGGCAATGAAGAAAACAAGAAATGATTAATATAAAGAAACATTTTTAAACATAGATCTTACCTATACTTTTTTTCTGGTGCTAAACTGCCACCAATATCCTTTGTACATTTAGCTTGTGCCATGTGTCTAACCAGATTAACATGTTCGCTTTTCCCATTTAAAATACATACTTGTTAACTGGACTGCTTATATTGCCCATATAGTGCAATCTATGAAGGAAAGTAGCTGACGACAAACAAAGACTGACAATCAGATATAACAAGTGGTATTAGTCATAACTTGAATTGAAAAAAGAACAACATTATCTATAGAGCATAGATGTGTATTGTATCTAGGATATTATCATATATAAATAAATAAATAAAATAAATAATAAAT
>VCCN01002735.1:4352948-4363700 GCA_006491835.1 Architeuthis dux | reverse complement strand
TATATATATACACACACATTTAATCAACAGATATTGTTCTCATTCTGTTGTCCATTTTAGGGGCTGATATCTTGTATCATCATGCAGTGTTCCTTGTCTGCCTCTTCCAGTATATATGGTTTTTCAACACTACCTGGCCCAGGGAATGAACCTGTGAACACCAGGCAGGTTGCTAGATGCACTTATCAACGTATTTATCCACTTTCCCATTTGTCCCATAGGAAGAATAACAGATACGAGCAGGGTTGTCAGATCAGTTTACTCAAAAATCAAGTTTGGTTAAAAAAGTATAATTATAATAAGGAAAATAAATAGCTAAACTTGTTGAGTACTCCAAAAGATATATTACGATATAACATCCCCTGAAATGGACAACAGAATAATCAACCACCTTGGATTGAATAAAGGCTTTGGTTTGAAATTCCAAGAAGGTTACCATGTACGACAAACAGATAGACACCTGAAGAATAATTGGCAATAACAACCAAGATGAGGACACTAGTCCCCAAAAAAATCAGTGAAAATAATGATAATTCCTCATCTCAGAAATTCAGATGAAACTCACTATTACTATTATTGGGAATAAAAGATTGAAAATTTAAATAATTTTAAATATATCTTTGTTTTATTTTTTATAGCCCTTTGCTAAGAATTCAAGCAGAAAGCATTTGTCGAAATAACTTATAGGCTAAAGTAAATGTTACATGTCCTTGTCTAGCCAAGAGATTTTTATTGTAAATTAGACTTGAGGTAGCAGCTGATTTGTAATAGTATTACTTCTTGGCCGTGTTAGATATTTGTGGGACTAAGTCAATTTGGCATCAGTGACTGCTCTATGGATTAAATATACAAAACTAAATATTTGTCAGATGGAGCCAACATTGACAAATGGTCATGTTTATTGAGCACCCAGTGATAAACAAACACACTATAACTAATTTGTGCTACTACCATGAGATAATATAACCCATTTAAAAAACAAAACATTTTTATCCAGTTGTCACTTTTTAAAATAATTCCATAACGTTAATACTACCTAAGTACAATCAATTAATAATTTGTGCCTACCAAGGTAGCAGAGTAACAGACAACCAGTGATGGGAATGGGGACTACGTATATATTAGTAGACATTTAACGTACAAAAAACCTGGAGAAGTAGGTATACATCATAGCCGAGAACCTGGAGAATTAGGTATACATCATAGCCCTCCCATTTCCATCTCTGGATAATGCTTCTCTCAATGCATGGGAAATGACATGCAAACAAGTGGATTAATATAAAGATAAACTTTTTAGTATAGTGCATAGATTTTTTTGTTATTTTCATATTTAATATTTTTATCCATTCAATTTCTTTTTAAGTGTCTGACTTTGTAAAAACATCGGACATCCTACTTAGACATGTTTCCTTTTTCAGTTTTAAGTAGTTTTGGCAGATCGGAACATTGATTTTAACAAGATTGGAAAATTATTGTTATCATTTATTTCCTTGATTTGCTGTTTGATATAATTATTTACCAAGTCTTTCACCTGAGACCTAAGGCAAGTGGAGGTTTTTCTAAGAAAACTTTAAAAAAAAAATATCATTCGTTTGCCACTAGGCACAAATACCCACATATAATTGAAAAAGACAATTTAAACAAAGTTCATGTAAATAAAGACAGAGTTCCACACAGCGACACATAAGTTAGGTAAGGCTTAGGAAGGGAGTTTTCATCTCTAAGATGTGCATCGTTCTTTTTCTTAATCATTCCCAGCACTGCTGCTGCTGCTATTATTATTATTATTATTATTAGCATTATTATTACAACAGCAACAACAATTAAATCCCATGGAAAAATTCCCGGCTCTATAGAGGCTTCCCCGCAACCTGAAAGTACAGTGTTTCTATGAAAGACTTTCTTAAGCCGAAATTGTGCAAAGCAAAGAAGCAATTACCATTGATTGGTATGGGGAAAAATCTTGAGTGTTTCCAGACCCCCCAAAAAATGGTGAGGATGGTATGTCAGGCTGAGTCTTTGGAGGTTGTAGTGGTGGCAGGTACAGGAGACTGGGGTGTAGAAGAAAGATGAAGTGGGTGTGTGCTGCTTCTGTAATGGCTTGCTGCAAAACAAAAGCTGAACGCTATTTTCAGTTTTTGCCTTTTTTCAAAAAAGGAAAAAAAGTAGTGTAAAGCAGGGGGGGGGGGCTACCTGTATTTGAATTCTATTAGTTTTTTTTAGAAAAGTAACTAATAAATTCATTTCAGTGGAAGAGATATTTTTATCAGCAAAATTATTAGCTTTAAGTGGAAGAGTTCATGGTTACAGACAAAGAACCAAGAAAATCACATTATATAAGTAAATTATTATTATTATTGAAAGTTTTCTTTTCTAGTTAAATACTATCTTCTCTGATTGAGTAAATGGTTTTGAAAGTCCCTTCCTACTTGAAGACAGGCAGACAGGCAGGCAGCTGAAGTATAAAAAGGTAAACCTGTCTTGAAAGCTTTCAGATTAGATATTTTAAGACATTTTAAGCTGATTTTTCATGAGAGAAATTTGTGATTCTGACTAAGGCAAAGGCATTATTTCTCACCCTCTTAAAAACAAAACCTAGTTTATATTTCATTTAATGGTCTTCTAATTTCCTAACACTAAATATAATACTACCTCTGTCCCATAATAGTTGATAGATTTGCATTTATAAATTCATATATACATGTCACAAATATAATGGGACATAGGTAATAATTCATAAATTGTTTAAGTTAGAAATGGCTGGTAGATAATACCCAGACTCGAATCATTAGATGATCAAAATGTCATGTGATGAAGTCATGCAATGGTTATTCAATGGTATCACAAGATGATCTTCATAAAAATGACACTATATGCATAACACAACAATCAGCTATGGACCATAAGTCTATTCCTCAAAGAGGACAACAGAGGAAACATTCCTTTTATTCAAACTGGTTTGTATGGTTTTCAATACATTATCTCAGTGAGGGGAAAATGTTACATGGAGACATAGAAAGATTGAAAAACGCAAATGAATTTTCATTCCTCTTTGGACATATGTGTGTCTATCCACAAAAACAATGAGAGATTGTACATGAAATGGAGCAATCTGTCTGGTTTTCTCATATTTTGCTCTTTTTCTTGGCTTATACATTTACTAATGTGCTAATTTCATAAGCTATTGGTTTTCAGTTTGATCTTGAGGGCTTAGCAATTATGTATTTATTTATTAATCCATACAGCACAGTGGTTAACAAACTGTTCAATTCAAATGCTATTATGAGTTCTGTTTACAAGGAGGCTCTTCTCATTTCAGTGGTGCTGATGTTGGTTGGTTCAACAATATCATTCCTTATTGATCTATCTACTGGAGCCTGCTTTGTGACTGAGTGAGTTCAATGTTTGCTACCCATGCTTGTAGGTGTTTTTTTAAGTCAGAAAAGCTGATTTTCAAGGCTTTGAAAGATTGATACCACACAATCTTCCAACTCCTATATTGGTCAGTACAGTGCCATACCAACATGGTATGAAATTTATTTGTCTACTCATATATTTCTCTATCTGTCACTTTCTAGTAAAGTCTGCTCCTATTAATCACTATCTAAATGTGATCTCTGGGAAATCTGGAATATGTCAAAAGTATTTATGGATAATGTGTTCATTTCAAACCTTTCAACAGGTCAACAGATCTGATTAGTCACTCAATAGAAACTGTCATGTGACTAATGTCTTTTGGCAGCATTTTTGTATTGGGGGTGATCAATTAAAACAATTAGAAAAGGAGTTGATCAATGAATAAGTTACTTCTCGCCTTTTGTTGGGCAGTGATCACTAAAAAAGTCTATTTTCACAAAACAAGTGTGAACACTGCCAGACAAACATTTTTTTGTAGATATAATAAGGAGTAAATGTTTAAATTTTCAGCCCTCTAGCTCCATTGGTGTGGCCTTGATACATACAGAGATAGCCAGCCAATCAGTCAGACCAACTTAAAAACTGAAGAAACCTATGGTGACAGTTTTGTTTGATGGTTTCTCATAACATGATTTATACTAAATTGACTGATATTTTTAGAAGCAGAAAAACCCAAGTTGATGCCCCAGGCTTTTTCAACATCAGCAAAATGACTTTTTAAAAAGTGTTCAAGACAAACACTTTGTTTATTTGAGAAAAGTCTCGGCTGGTACAAATGAAATATTACCTCACTCTTTATTTTTGCTTTTTCATTCATTGAAAATGTTTAGTTGATCTCCATTCTTTGAAGGATTTAGCTGTACAATTTTTTAGGCTTCATAGGCAACCTTAGAAGAAACTAGCATTCCAAGGGAAATTATGAATCACTGCCACCCATATATGCTGTGTTGGGGGGATGATCAATTAAAAAGTTGGAAAAAGTGGTGATTAATGAATTATTTCCTTTCGGGCTGTGATCACCAAGAAAAGGTCTGAATTTTCAAAAAACAAGTGGGCTCAAACTAGTGATCATTTTGGCATAAACTTACATTGCATGTTGAACTCCCCTCTATTTAGAGGGGTGGGGATTTAAAATAAACAAAAAAACATTTTCTCCACTCATTGAAGGGGAGTGTGTGTGCAAAATTTGAAGTTTCTACTATGAATGGTTAGGGCTGGGTGAAGTCTGGATACATAGATAGGTATAAATGTTAGAACACATGAATAACCTAAACCTAGCAATAAATCAGTGTTGTGGGTAATAGTGATTAACTAAACCCAGCAATAAACTAGTGTTGTGTGTAGCTGTGATTAATTCAAAGCTCAATACTATGAACAAATCTTGTTGAATTTTATTATCCTAAATTGACAACTGAAAAAGTTTTGATGCAACAATGGAAAATTCTGTGAAGAGGAAAATCTATTATAAAACTGAGCCAAGAAAATTCATTTTGATTGGCACATTTGAGCTCTTCAAAAAATTAATTTCCTTTCTGGTCCGATGAGAGAGTAAGCATACACATGTTCGCATATACACGTATGCTACCTTGATTGGTGCAGTTAATTTGTTCCAAAATTTTCGGTACTGTTCCAAATCGCACTGTTCACGGTCTTATTATAATTTATTATGTTTTCTTTTCAGCTTATACTTAGTTACATTAATTTGTACAGCAATACCATGACCGTACTATATCAAAACCTGCACTAATCAAGGTATTATTGTATATGTGCGGCAATGATCATTTATATATATATATATATTATATACGGTCATAAAGATAGGTGAGATTCTAGAAGAGGTTGATGAATACATCCACCTAGGGCAGGTAATAAAGCTTGAGAAAGATCATGACTGCGAAAAAAAACGCTGCATAACGATAGGTTGGAAAGCATTTGGTATGAATAGAGATATTCTGAAGAGCACCTTGCCAATGTGCCTAAAGTGTAAAGTATACAACGGCTGCATAATGCCAGCCATGAGTTATGGATGTGAAACATGGAAATTAACCAAACAAGCTGAGAACCAACTTAGAATAGCACAGAGAGCCATGGAAAGAGCAATGCTAGGGATAACTCTAAGAGATAGAAAAATATCAACATGGATCAGAGGGAGGACTAGAGTGAAGGATATTATACAAATAATTAAGCAGCAAAAATGGAGAGGGGCTGGCCACCTAGCAAGAAGAGGTGGCAATAGATGGGGGGGAAAGACTAACCGATTGGTGCCCATGGGGCAATAAATGATGTAGGAAAAGACCAGACACAAGATGGAGGGACGAAATAGAAAAGTTTGCCGGTAAGACATGGCAGAGGTTAGCACAAGCTAACAAAATGGAAAGACTATGGCACCGTAACAAACCTGCCTATAGAGAGCCACTCACGGACCCAGTAAGGAGGGCATTAATCAAAGAGACCAAAGATAACCCTAAAGGAGCTGGAAAGTTCCACTGTGGAGATTGGTGTACCTGTCCATAGGACTACTTTAAGCGTTAAACTACAGTTGCATGCAAAAGTATTCGACCCCTTGGCATTTTTCCTATTTTTCCTATCTTGTGGCATTACAACCTGTAATGAAAATGGATTTTTAAAAGATTTTATGTTGTGGACCTACACAAAATAATCCAAATTGGTGAAGTGAATTTATTTTTTAAACAAAAACTTGTTTTAAAAAATTTTAAACAATAAAAATCTGAAAAGTCGTGTGTGCATAAGTATTCAACACCTAGATTATTTTCCTTATTCTTTCCGATTACTCATTCCAAATCTGATTTGATTACATTTATCTACTCAATTATTGTTAATAAAATAGTTTAGTACGAGAATTGATAATAAATAAGAGAAAATTGATATTATTATTTCCATAAATAACAATAATAACTTGTGCATAAGTATTCGACCCCATCAACTAATACTTAGTTAAGGCTCATTTGGCACTGATCACAAGACATTTTCTGTAGCCTTCGATAAGGCTTCTGCATGTCTCAACAGGTATTTTGGACCATTCCTCTATGCAGAATCGTTCAAATTGGTCAGATTTGATGGCTTCCGATGTGAACAGCAATTTTCAAATAATGCCACAAATTTTCGATTGGATTTATGTCAAGAGATTGAGAAGGTCACATTATTCTGAGATTAATTTTCTGAAAAATTTGTATTAGTTTAATAATTTTTGCAAGATCCGTTTTCAATGCATAACACCTTTGTTTCTGATGGAAATTTGTCAGTTTTAAAGAAAAATTATTCTTTAAGCCTATAGGATTTGCATTGTATTTACATTGTAACTACAATACTAAACTGGACCGTTACTTTCTGTCCATCATACAGAAGTAAACCTTTGAAGTATTAGGTTTCTTCCATTAGTTCCTTTCGGTTACTTTCTTTATTTGTAAAAAAAATATTGAGCAAATGTTTGTTTTATGAATGCAAAATTTTTACCAACTGTTGAAATCGACTATGGATGCACAAAAGGTCAAAAACTATTCAGTTACACCGGTGATATTCAAAGCATAACTATATAATTTATGTATTAACTTCTGTTTTTCGTTCATGAATTTTTCACACGCTTGCTCAATCGATATAAATACTTATTGAAATTTATGTCATTAGGCGTAACAATTAATAGAATGGGTTTTGTTAAATATTCGCTTTACTTACAAACGTTGTTTTTTCCTAAATTAAGTAGTTCAGTTACCTTCATAAGTGCTTAGGTGGCGCAAACAGAAAAATGGTTTCAGTCTACTAACAAATCATTGCAATAATTATCTAATTTTTTCAAATTTTGTAAGAAAATGAAATTTAATTTTTATAAATATTCTCAAAATAGAAAGCAGAAAAAGAAGTATGAAATAAAATGAAATTTTATTGTTAGTGTATTTCTGTACATAATTCCTTTCTGTTTATGCACTACCAAGTATCCTGCATTTTGTTGATTATCTTGGTTTTTGAAAGTCACCCCCCCCCCCCCCCAATAGAGTTTTGTTTTATAGTGGTCACACTTGAACCCTATTTTTGGCTCACATCATTTCTTATATTGACAGCAATCATTTTTGTATTGCTCATCCAAAGTCACTGAATGTATCTGTATCTATTTGTATGCTGTTTTTCTGAGTTGTCCTGATCAAAATAGCCACCAGTTGTGTGGCAGATCTTTATGGCAGTGTAAATGGCACTTTTTAAACATCCAAGCCCTTAAGCTTATGTAGTTGCATGATCTTTGCCCTAGTTTCTGGTGACACGCTACCCCCCCCCCCCCAAAAAAAAATTGTTTTGTAGGTTCGATTTACAATGTAAATTTATGCTAAAATGGGCACATTTTTGTGAGCACTTTTTCATGTTGTAAGTAATAGTAAGTAATCAGGTTGTAAGTAAAACAAGTGTTTAGAGTTGATTGAGATAACAAGCAATTGAAAATAATGGCAGCTCTTATTTTTCATTTGATATGCTCTCTTTTGAAACGTCTTTGTATGTTGTTGAAACGTCTTTATATGTTGTTCAAACAATCGACTGTTACAGCAAATTCATTCAAAATATTTCTTTTTGTTGTCTTCCGTATATTTTAGCAATCGTACAGAACGGCTTCTTTTTCCATTAATACAAAACGAAAAAGATGATTAAACAATGGCTGTATCATAACTGACATTATCGACAGAAAAAAGACAGCTTTCATTAGATTTACTGTATTTTAATAGCACAATTTGTTAAAAAACTGGTTGAGTTTTTTTTTACTTTGGAAACTATTAAATCACTAATTCAATCAATCTTATCCAAACATCTCTCTGAAGCAGAACTATTAAAAAGCAATGTATTATAAACTATTAATATAACATATATATATATGTGTGTTTGTTATGTGGATGTAAAGGGAATCCGACAGAATGGTAGATGTGTTTAGACAATGTGGAAAAGAAAGATTGAGAAAAGCGTGTTATGTCTCAAACATATTTATTATCATGAAGATAAACAATTGTGCATTTCGTCACTGCGAGTGACCGCATCAGAAGAAATTTGAATATTGCAGAGAAGTGCGACTATCCATGCCAGAGAAGTGCGACTATCCATAATGAACTTTCAATCAAATAAACCAGGTCACCTAGGCATACAGAACACCCTTCATTTCATCTATACTACCTGGCATGGATTGTCACACTTTTCTGCAGTGTTCAAATTTCTTCTGATGAAGTCGCTCGCAGTGACAAAATGCATAACGGTTTATCTTCATGATAATAAATATGTTTGAGGCGTAACATGTTTTTCTCAATCTTTCTTTTCCACATTGTCTAATCACATCTACCATATATATATGAAATTCAAAGAATGGATAATTTTATATCCAACAGAATATGATAATTATAAATACATTTATTAATTGGGAACCCATATCAGCCCGGCACTGGTGTATAAATGAGTGGCCTTGATCATATAAATAAACAATACAATGAAAATAGAGACACGAGCGATGTGTATGATTTGAACTACTGCCTTACCATGAGAGCACTGTTAGCTCAGATGGTTAAGGACAAGGCTGCTTCCTGGGTGGACATGGGTTCGATCCCTGCACAGCGCTTGTTTCTTTGCATACAATCTAGGCCGCTCGTTTATCAACACCGGTGCCAGGCTAATATTGGTTCCCAATTAATAAATGTCTTTATAATTATCATATTCTGTCAGATATAATATATATACATACATACACACACACACACACACAGACTGTGGCATTACTTAATTTAAGGACATGAGTATATTGGTTTAAAGATTGAAATTATTATTTCATCTTAGTTTATATGTTCTCTAAAGTGACTATATATGATCACCTGAGGACCCCTCAGCCACATGCAAATATTGTAACCACAAAGAGAACATAATCCATACCAATGTGGTCTTGCAAAGTATGCTTGTGCTTGAACAAAGGCAGAAACCACACCCTAAATTAACCAGGAGGTGTTTTTTTTATTATCAATATCAATGTTTGTATCTATTTATTTTATTGAATGTTATTCTTTAATTCTATGTTTTATTTAACTTTCTACTTTAATTGTTAATTTTATATTGTTCGGTCATGTTTTGGGTGAGGCATCACTTCATCAGAGGGGGTTTTGCCCCCATAAACAAAAACATTTCAGAAAACTTGCAACTGTAGATATCTTGTAATTAGGTCTAGTTTAACATACAAAAAGGTTGTTTCGATATCTAAAATATTTTTAAAGGTGTTCCATAAAGGGTTAAAGATTAAAGCAATTTCTTTGTTCTTTTCATTGATATGTATTTTAATAAGAATGTTTTAAGCACAGTAATATAATGTTAATTTGTCAAAAATACCATGTGTTAAATAATTTCGGAAAACTCCAATTATCTGCTATTTTTATTAAATAACAAGTAGAAACAAATGGGGAAAGAAGCATTAATACCTCATAGGATTTCTTTTAATATGGCATTATGTCTATGAAGTATTGATGCGATTAGATTCCTTACCAATGGGATTTTTTTCCAACATTCTACCATATCATTGTAATATCATTCATGCTTGTGGGCTTATTGTGTCAGAGGTTAGCTTCAATCCTTTGTCATAAGTGATTGATGGGATCCAGCAATTGGACTGGCCAACACAGCACACCTCAATGCTTTGTAGGCTCTGATGATTCTGGCAGTAAAAAACAAACATGCTCAACACACATGATTTGGGGCGTATGGTAATATAGCTTTATTCAATATTTCTAGATAAGACTAACTATCTATAATTCCCTTATTTTGATACAACTGACTGACACCATTTCCAAACATACAACCCCACACCATGATACTCCTTCCTCTATATTTAATTATTGGTCTAATCCAATGCAGGTGGTATTCTTTGCCTACCCTTCTTCTCGTGTATTTTTGACCATCAGATCCAAAGATGTTAAAAATCAATTTGTCATTCCATATCACTGTAGAACAGTGTTCCAAGCACCAATCCTTATGCTCTGGTGAACTGGATGTGTGCTTTGCCTATTTTTTAAGGGAATGTGTGGATTTTTGTGAACCACACATCCTATGAGCCGAAATTGCTTAAGGCGATTTTTTATAGTGGTCACACATGAACCCTATTTTTGGCTCACATCATTTCTTATATTGACAGCAATCATTTTTGTATTGCTCATCCAAAATCACTGAATGTATCTGTATTCATTTGTATGCTGTTTTTCTGGGTGGTTCATCTAAAAGATCTGCAACACAACTGGTGGCTATTTTGAAGATTTTCACAATGAAGGCTCGTTGTGAAAATCTTTGTGAAACCAGCTGTACCGCTTGTAATGA
>VCCN01002735.1:4334713-4348025 GCA_006491835.1 Architeuthis dux | reverse complement strand
TTGTACAAATTACTTGCTTGAATATGCATAGCACATGCAGACAGCTTAAATTGGTGTTTAGTATTCAACAAATTCTTTTTTCTAGGATCTACTTTGGGAAAAAAAACAAACATAGAAATTAACTTATCATTGACAGACTTCCTGAAAATATTGGAACAACATGTTTTTCCCCTCCAGGGTTTAAATAAAAAATGTTTTTTTGTCTGTAAGCTGTTTCACCTCTGAAAAAATAAAAATAAAATAAAAGTGTTGGGTAAACAAGATTCAGAATGTATAAATATTTTGTAGAAACTGTGTCTAATGCTTCAATATTTAAATGAGTTCTGCAGTAACAGGCAATATTTTTTATAGGTTTCTATGGCTATTCATCATTTAGAGAATTCTTTCAAAAAGAGCAAGATAAAATATCTTTGAATCTGAATTTAAGTCCTCATCAGGCGAGATGGTGATTTTGTTGGAAATGATAAAAAAATGTTTTTCTGAAGGAGCAAAAATGTGTCCTTTGTTTTAAAATGATTAACCCATTGCCTCATTGACCCAGATCTATCATCAATAGTTTTGATAAAAAGTTCATCAAATGCTAATTTCTGTTAGTAGCTACAGATTTGTTACAATTTCTCACAATGCTACCAACATCCTAAAAGAATGAAATCTTGAAATTTTCTTAAATCATAATTTTCCTGTCACAAAATGTCTATGGAACAATATTCAAGATAATTCTACAAAAAAAACAAATCTTGAAGATTTAATTCAGTAAAGCTTCCAAAATTTAGCAAAGAAAAAAAATGATTTTAGTTGAAATATAATAAATAAATTAAAAAACTTATTTTTACCTCGACTTTTTCATGTCTTATTTCATTTTGTTACATTTGAAATATTTCCAGGAAAAAAACTTCACGCCCTCAGCGTCAACCGGGCATGGCGTTGACTGGCGTTTTCAATTTCATAACCTCTCCTTTTGAATAACTTGGTTATTCAGATTGCAGAGTATTTCTATCAAAATATTAAATTTCATTATTAAAAAAAACAAATGCTCGATTGTTTGATACTATTTGGTCGTATGGGCTTCAAAGATTTAGGTTAATAAAGGAGGTTGGCTGAGCAACAAACAGTTGGTGTATTATATATGTATATTGGTATACCCCCTACCCACACACACATATATAGGTTTGGTTTCGTCTAAACACATAAAAGAGCTGATTCTGTTGAGGTGGGTTCTTAGATACAAGAGGTTACAAGACTTGGATCGGACAAACTAAGGATAGTAGTCTTTTTAAATGGATTTTGTATCAAATTCTTTGGTTGAATATGTTGTTTGACTATTAACTCCAAGAAGATAGATTTTTTACTGGTACCGGACTGATGATGTCAGGGTAGGTTTACATTGGTTGGAGGGTAAAAATGATGACTAGATTTTATTAATCACACTAGTAAACACTCAACGGGGGGTACACAACTTCACGGGTATCATTCGTTGTACTGCTAACTGATCCCCCATCGACCAATTATTAAATAGGTCATTTTGATACGTTTCACATCCATATAATACACACTATGATAAAATAACAAGCTACATATATTATGATAGTGCCCTAAAACAATAGAACAAACTAAATATAAGAATTATAGCTTGTGGAGGGTGGTGCTTGATCAGTACTGCTGGGAAACCATTGTAGAATGACTTGTTTTTAAATCACGGAAACAGTTCCATGGCAAACAACTGATGTTCCTACAAGATCTAATTCTGTATAAAACATAAATCCCTCTGAACATCTGTCATTAACAGTTATTAGTGAATAATTGACTTACAGGACAAGTAATGAAATAAATGAATAAACAGAATGTAAAAACATTTCTGTAGGTAAGAACTTTAGTTTTAAAATTTTTTCCATAGTAACATCTTAAATGCTTTAAGACTGTAAGACTTATATAAATATGAAACTTCTATATTAAAAGAGGAAACATTTTCTTTTTCAGCAACATCTTTAGTATTTCAAGCTGCAAAGCTTTCTAGACACACACACACACACACACACACACACACACATATATATATATATAACAACAAATAAAGGATTATGACTAAGTCAACTCGACATACACTCCATCCTGTAGTATCCATATTCTTTTAACAATGTAAGTACTATTTATATCAGGTACAACTTAATAGTATTTATACTCATTACAATAATACATGGTACTTTAATGTTCTCAGGTTGTCACCTAGCAACCTTCAACACTGTTAATCCCTCCATTTTCTCTTAAATATTTTTATAATCTTTATAGAATGTATGTGTGTAGTATGCATATATAGTTTTTGTAAAATATATAGAAAATGTATATGGTATATATATAGTTTTCCCCTTATATATTCTTATACACCTCCCCACATACACCCTCCTATTTTTAAACATTACCTCCATACCAATCTGTTGAACAAAATGAATACCTTGACCTCTGCTTGACCTAGAATTACCCAGAATCCAGTGATCACGATCAGCTAAGAATCATTCAACAGAGACAACATGGGGCAGTGACAGCCATAGATAGAAGTCCTATCTATGCTTGTAAACATTTCACCAACACTGTATCAGTGTTAAAAGACTGACTTCGATTCATATCCACCGATGTTGAAAACTCTTCGAAATGTACAGAAAAAACGTATTACCAATAACATTCCATATATACACTATACTCCTGTTCTGTCTCAACTTTTACAGTACAACTCTGTCTCTCTCTCTCTCTCTATATATATATTATATATATATTCTGAAGACGTCGCTAGCCCCGACGAAATGCATTAAGATGTATCCTCGTGATAATAAACATGTTTGAGATGTAACAAGCTTTCTCACTCTTTTTTCCTTTTCCACATTGTCTAACCATACCCATCATATTATATATAATATATTTTCATTTCCACATTGTCAAATTACCTCTATCATTCTGTTGGATTATTTTACATCCTCATAACAAGCATATATATATCTGTATATATATAAGTGAGAGGTGTCACATTGTCTGTCTGGTTTGTCATGCTATATGCTATATGTTGAAAATGCTAAAATTGACCTTTTTTGAAAATGCCAAAATCGATGCCAATACCAAAATTGACCGAATCTTAAATTGACCACATATCCTATGTTCATCCTGGGGTCAAGTTACCCTGCACACCTTACACTTGCACACAAATTTGCAGGCCGTAGGGTTCAGCTGTCTTCGTTAGATTTGAAAATGACTGCCAAAATTGACTGCACCACCACCTATCCTATGTTCAACGTTGGGTCAAGTTACCCGTATACACAAATTTTCAGCTAGTAGGGTGCAACCATCTAGGAGTCTATAAAAAATAAAGTTACAAAGAAACAAACAAAGGAAGATTCTTTGCCTTTATAGTATTAGATATGTATATATACATACTTGCATTAATAAATATACACACTCAAATATATATATATATACACACATACATAAATTCATATGCATAGACACATGCATCCATTCAAAAATACACATGCACACACATACAGTCATGCACACAATTATTGGCACCTCTCTTCAGAACTGACTTTTTATCTAAATTTCTCCTGAACTTTGATGTCAACAAAGATGGCCGTATGTCACAAATAATGTGAACGACCAAAGCATAAATTGTGCCGAAGGAGGGCATTCTTCGATGTTTGATATGGTAGCATCAGCCGATACAAATTTCACAGGTGGTTCAAAATTATTGACACCTGCTGAAAAAAACCCACTGATTTAGGCTATAAGGATATATTTTGAATAATAAACATTACATCATCCTTGAAAAGTTCTAGAGTGCAGAAACTTCTAGAACAACACATGACAAGGCACACGTGCCATTACCTGCTCAATATTCTAGCAAGTGTCTCCTGCTCAACAACTCTCCTATCTGAAGCATCTTGGGGTCATGATTATATAAGTGCAGTTCTGTGGGGATGTTTTTCTGCTGAAGGCACTGGGAAATTGGTTTGAATTGAAGGAATGATGAAAAAAGAGAATTAGCTCGATATTTTGAATGAAAACCTGAATTTGTCCGTGAGGCTATTGGGATTAAGATGTGATTGGATCTTCATGAAGGACAATAATCCCACCTCACTTCTAACAAAAAATTGGTTAAAAGATAAGATGATCGACGTTCTCCCATGGCTGACTCAAAAAGTCCTGACAAATCCTACAGAAAACTGTTCTTGCAGATTGGAAGAAGTTATTATGCAAAAAAGAGACACACTTGATTGTTCCTCATCGAATATTGCAGGGGAGCCAATAATTTTAGTTTTCTATTTGGTTGGATATGAATAATTGGTTTTGGAAATGGTGTTCCTTAAACACTTATACATCATCATCATCATTTTAACCCCTAAGAACCCACAGTGACACCGGTGTTACATGCACTTTAAATGTTCTGGAAAGTCCCTTATACAGCTGTATCCTTGATTTGAACTCATGAAGTGTACTAAGTGACATCTTCTGAACATCGTGGGGTAGTCACGTGACTGTGTGTCAATTTGCCTACCCTGAATTCCATTTCCTTTAACGGTGGTTTACCTGGTTACCACGTTGGAGAGAAGTAACTACTTTTAAAAATCTTGTTTTTGTTACTAAAAATTAAGTTTTAACTCATTTAACAATTCTAATGCTTTAATAACATGTTTACATTTAACCTATTCTGACCACATTCCTTGAACAAATTGATATAAAAAAGTTAGGAAAATATCGCAGTGACATATATGTCTTTTATATAGGGCTTTTAGCGTTAAAATAGTCATGGAAAAAACATTACGTTGCTACAACTTTACAGCATTTTTCTAATGCATTCTATGATGTATAATTTGTTTTTCTGTTTTATATCCCCTATAATTTTCCTTCAAGGAGAAATGGGTCTGGGTTCTTATGGGTGAATTTCTGTTGTTGAACATAGTCCTTCCCCAATATGTGCCAGTTTTCTCACTCCCGAGCGTTACAGTGCCAATACCTTCTTAACTTGTCAAAATCATCACGCTATCTTATTTGCTGGCCACAATTTTATATATGATCTCAGGGGGATCCATGTTCTGAGTCGTGATGTCCTTTGGTTGTCTGACATTCTTGTAAAATAGCCTGTCCATTGCCAGTCAAGCTTTCTAATAGATTTTATGATATCTCTGACACCTGTATGCTTTCTAATGTACTGTGCTGTCTTGTGATCTCTTCATGTGATGTTAAGCATGATCCTCTCTTGTGCTCATGGCTCATGTTCTTAGTTTATTCACCCCAAATTATTAATGTAGACAATGATGTTTGCAAGAAATTTAACAAAAAGCAATTTTTGAAGAGGTGGGAAGCCAATGATTATATATATAACACATACATAGTGCTACCCAAAAGTTCCAGGAATTTGAATAATGGGAACAGACCACATGCAGTCCGGCCTTCTGCCGTTAGATTTAGTCAGCAGCACCCTTGCGCACCAATGTGCAAACATCCGTGTGTGTGATTGGACATGTTGCTGAGTTACATTTATTCTTGTAACATCTTGTTTAGGTGGTTTTCCGATTTTGCAATGGTGGATTTCACAGAGAAAAGAACCTGCATCGAGTTCTGCTTCAAGATCAACAAGACAACTACAGAAACTCACCGGTTGTGTCAGGAAGCCTTTGGTGACAATGCCATTTTTATGGTACAAACATTTCAAGGAAGAACGAATGTTCATCGAAAACAATGACTGTTCTGGACGATTGTTGACGAGCACAACACCAGAAAATGTCGAAAAAGTGTGCCAGGCTTTCCTTGCAGATCATAGACTATCCATGAAGTTTGTGATATCGTAGGACTGTCATATGGGAAGCGTTCAATGCATTTTGTCAAACTTGTTAATATGAAATGCATTGTCGCAAAATTTGTGCCGAGACTGCTGAGTGACGACCAAAAGGCCTGAAAAAGGCCTTTGAAGTTTGCAAAATTACGAAAATTTGATTTCTATAAAACACATGTAAAATTGTGTAGTACGCATGCAGAGAGTTAACAACTCCATTAAGTTGTCAACGGGTACACACATTTTCAACTCGGTCCTGACATTTTCCAACAAGATGATGGCTTGGCTATGGGCTGGTCAATTTCTCCTATTATTGCTAATATATACATGGAATTTTTTGAGAATATGGCCCTAGACTCATCTACCCTGAAACCATCTCTATGACTCAGATACATGGATGATACTTTCCTACTGTGGCCCCACCATACTGACATACAAGTCTTCCTCGACCACGTGAATTCAATTAGACCTTCTATACAGTTCACGATAGAAAAAGAACACAACAACATACTCCCCTTCTTGGACATTCTGGTCACACGTTCAGAGAATGGCATGAACACATCTGTCTACAGAAAACCCACACATGCTGGTCTCTACCTCAATTTTAACTCCAATCACCCTTACTCTGTAAAAAGGGAGTCATTAACTGCTTAAAAGTCAGAGCGGCGTCCATTTTTGGAAGAGCTAGAATTGTCATATCAAACAAGCTCTTTAAAGAAATGGATACCCGCCCCATTTTATGACCAGGAAAGGAACAGCCGTTACTACTGCTGCTACTAACGTTCCCTCAACCAAACCTCTTATGATTCTCTTACCCTACCAAAAAGGGATTGGTAAACGCCTTCAAAAAGTATGTGTACAATTCGGCATCAAAGTCATTTTCCAACTTTCACACACTCCGAGGTAAGGTTGCTCCTACTCATGACCAGAAACAACTGTGTTTATGTCATCCCCTGTAAATGTGGTATTGTCTATACCGGAGAAACGGGCCGTTCCCTCAAGGTCAGACTTGATGAACACAAAAAAGCCATAATCAGGGGCGAGATAAATAAATCGGCTATGGCCGACCACATCTGGTGAGAGAATGGCGAGCATCTTCCTCTCTGGGAGGAAGTCCAGATTATTGACAGAGAATGATGTTAGAAGCAAAGAAAAATCAAGGAGGCTGCTCACATCAACATGTTGACTAAATGCATTAGCCAGACAAGTGCAGAGTTCAACCCGATGTGACTTCCACTTCTCAACAAACCTAAACCCGATAAGACAAAGACACAAAAACACCCAAGCCATGTGCTATAAGGGTTATCCCCTTTAAACATAACTTGTGTTTTACCCATCACACTCGGATTTTAAAAACCGGTTTGCAAACCATAAATAATACCCTTTGTTGTGACAGAAAGTAACCAGAAACTTTTGTTTGATTTTGAGATTTTTTATTTCTGAAATGTCAGTTATTCATAGCAGATTTTACAAGAACATTTAAATTATGACAAATAACCCTTTGTTACACTGTATCCAATGGGATAATAGGATATTATCATTATCAGAAACTTCCTCAGAGAAATTCAATTAGTAACTAGCATCACAAGGGAAATTATGAATCACCGCCACCCATATATGCTGCTTTTTACCTTGGTAAATTAAGCAGTGGTGATGAATTTATGATTAAAAACACCAGGTCTGGTTAGTCACTCAATAGAAAGTGTCACATGACCAACGTCTTTTGGCAGCATGTGTTGGGGGGTGATCAATTAAAAAAATAGAAAAAGATTATTGAGTAAGTTACTTTTCGGGGCTGTGATCACTAAAAGATCCAAATTTTCAAAAAACAAATGTGAATGCTGCTGGACACAAACTAAAGGACCAATTTCACATGAACTTTCATTGCATATTGAACCCCCCACTAGGGAATTTAAAAAAAAAATTTCCCTACTCATTGTGGAGTGTGTGTGCAAAATTTCAAGTTTCTACTATGAACAGTTAGGGATGGACAAAGTCTGTATACATAGATACATATAAATGTCAGAACACATGAATGACCTAAACCCAGTAACTGATAAAACCGGTCAGTTGTGGTTAGTGATTAATAATTGTAACATTATCTGAAATAAAGTTGTTATCCCTTTACATTTCATGCCTTCATCTGTATATTCAGATGCAGTGATGTTCCCACCTTAAAAGGACAGAAACCAAAAACGAGCACCAAACATTCAAAAATATTTTCTGACCAATCAGCTTTTATTAATCATTTGTTTGGGTCTATCTGAATACTATCAGCACACAACTGATGCACGTTCAGTAAGTCCATAGAGAAGGAGGACTGTTGGTAGCAGTCGGTCCGACAAAGAACTGACCAACACTTACAACCATGTGGTTACCTCACATCACACCATGTCTATGGCATAGTACTCAACTACTGCTGTGCAGTTTAAAGCCTTTTTCATGCCATCAAACTCCCTGACACCGTCATGTCACCTTTAGCCTCATTCAGACAGCAATCTATCAGATTGTACTTAGTAAATAAATCCATTTGTTATTATTAATATCACTTTCGTTCTTATATTCTTCTTTCTTTGCTTATTTGCAGTATAGTACCTTCATGCTACCAACTTAACACCACACTAAGGCACCTACATTCTCTCCATACATTTGGTAGCATACTTTCAGTTGTTACATTCTAGTGTGTGAAGATGACTAATACGGTGAACAGCTATCATCAACTTTAACACCAACTGGGCAATATGCTCACAGATAATTGGTAACTAGAGTTAAAACAACATAATTGGTGACCTTAGATAAGAGATCTTTTTTAAAATTTGATTATACTGATGCAAGACAGCAACAAGTGTGATACATGTATTCAACTCAAAAGATATAAAAGCTGCTTTTTCTCAAAGAAAAAACAGAAACCAAGAACAGAAATTACAAGGACCACAGGAATTGAAAGAACCACCTGAGAAAAAGAGGACAAAAACTGCATTCTTGTTGCTGAAAGAACCACCCGAGAAAAAGAGGACAAAAACTGCATTCTTGTTGCTGAAAGACCCACCCGAGAAAAAGAGGACAAAAACTGCATTCTTGTTATTGAAAGATCCACCAATTATGTTCATAGGTGTGTATGTAATGTAGGCATCAAAAATGATATCAATCTGCATGTCGACATAAGCCATACTTATCTATGAATCAGCAGCATTCTGTTTTTATTTATCTCTCACAAAACATATATCGATCTCAGTTTGCTCATATTTTGGTCTGAATTTCTGGCAAGTGCTGTTATTATTAATCACTGCTACAACTTTATTTCACATAATGTTACAATTACAACTGCTATCCACAACACTGGATTAAACACTGTTGCTGGGTTTAGATTATTCATGTGTTCACACATTTATATGTATTTATCTATGGAATCCTTTATTTGATCCTTTAAGGACATGCGGTTCTCATTCACCTGTCCTTCATTTGGTGTTCTTCCCAAGAGAATTTCACCCATGCATAACCATCAATTATTTGTTATGATATTGATTTGCCTCTCCACTGAGAGCTAGTGTATATTTTTGCACTACCTGACCCAGAGATTGAACTCACAAATTCCAAGGCACCAAATAATCTAAACAGTGCCTTTATCCAATAGGCCATGTCTCATAGCTATTGATTTTTGTAGTCTTGTATCTAATGTTTTTTCATTTCTAATTAATGGCTCCCATATGGTGTTTATGTCTACACTTGGCTTACTGATAAGATCTTCAATACAGTTCAATATGGAGAATGAAACAAACAATGAAGTGGCCTTCCCCGATGTAGTAATAACTCATACAGTCACACTATCTTGCATCGAAGGCATGTAGGCAAAGATCCAAATGATCTTTGTCTGTGCAACATTGGGACACTATTCAAAAGTAATTCCACTCTATGCAGATACTTCACCAGGGTTAAACCTCCACATGACTAAGAACTGTGTGTATAACAGCCCTTGCAGTTGTGGTAAAGAATACAAAAGCAAAACCAGCCACCTCTAAAAAGAAAGCTTGAGGAAGATCAGCAGAGACTTTGAAATCAGATACAGCTGATCATGCATTGAAGGAAAAGGCAGCACACCAAGCCTTTTATGGAGCAAACTCAAAATTATAGAAATAGAACAACATTGGAGAATAAGACAACTGAAAGAATCAGTGCATAGGTTATGCTTAAATAATCCAGTCAGTAAACTGAGCATAGATATCAATATAATATGAGTTAATTAATTATGAAAGAATAGACATTAGATTTAAGGGTCCAAAAATCACTACCTGTGTATTGCATTGGAATGGCCTAAACTGTATGATTCCATAGAAATTGTGAGTTCAATCCCTGTGTTAAGTAGTGCTGAAATAGACACCAGCTCAGTGGAGAGGTAGATTGGCATCATATGAGATTGGAAATTTCCTAAGAATAACGCAGGATGCAAGAGATACAGGAATGAAAACAGCATGCCACTGCAGATCAAATGAAGGATTCCATTTGACATTACTGAATACAACCAACATCTGAGGAAGGCCTGAGAGTAGATCTTCTGAAATGTTGTGAGAGAAACAACAATAATGAGTTTTAATGAGTCAATAGACAAGAGTCTCTTTTTATTTTGCTCTATGTCATCTATCTATTTATAGAAACATACATTCAGACAGAGACACAGAAACATCAATGATCCTCATGTATCAGAAAGTCATTCGTACTGATTCTGATCATCACTGGATTTGTCATTATTGTAACCTTATTCCACACTTGACTGAATTTAATATCTATTTCAAAATATATATAAGCACATAAAAAAAAACCTTGAAATAAACCCCGCCCAGGACAGGAAAAATTCTCCCCCAACTGGCCAACATGGACGCAAACTGATCTCACCATTAGTAATTGTAGCTATATAAGAAAATAACTAAACAAGAGTAACTGTTCATCTGAAGATCGAATTCTCATGAAACCAACTGTACAGGTTGTAATGAACCAATAAATATCTTTCTACAATATTCACTCTACTAACGTATTGAGCCTTCTTCGGTTGGAAACAGGTCTATTAATATACTTATGCAGAATTGTGACGCATAACTGTAACAGAGTACCATATCGCTCCCAAAGCAATAGCCAGGTCGATCACCATACAGGCCTACAACAACATGGATAAATTCGTTGTCGAACACTCATTGAAGGATATACCAATCCCACCAAAACACCAGTACATGCTAAAATTAGCTGAAAAAATAGAGTAATTCATAGTTAGGATAAGGTGGAAAACACATTTTTACCTCAACAAATATGAGGACCATAACAGCAACATGAACTTTGGATTCAAAACGCAAAAGAAACAACCCAGAAACAAGATTCTAGATAACTTATAGTCAACCAAATAGAATTTAAAGACAACATCAACAACTTCCAGAAACTACTGAGAAAGGAAGTTAATCAAGAAATCAAAGGTAATACTGGTGAAAGCTGATAAAACCACCAACATATACAAGCTTAAACCAAAACAATATGAAAAATAAGACATAAAAAGGACACAAACAAGTACTACAAAAAAATAATCAACAGAGAAGCTAGGAAAATAACGGAAGAATTAAAAATCAGCGAACGGGTAGCTCAATTACATAAGAAGCAGGCATATCTTCTACTGAAAGACCATAAGGACGGATTTACCAATAAACCAACAACCAGACTGATCAACCCCACCAAATCAGAAGTGGGTAGAATTAGCAAAAAAATATTAGAAAATATAAACATAAATATAAAACAGTACTACGGACTGAACCAATGGAGTAACACCATGGATGCACTAAATTGGTTCAAAGGAATAGAAGGTAAGGACAGAGCCGTCTTTATTCAATTTGACATTGATTTTTATCCATCGATCATGAAACAGACTGTTAGAAACTCATTGATAATGGCAGAGACCTGCAATAAAATTACAAAATATGACATAGAAACTGTAATGCACAGCAGAAGAACAATACTTTACAACAATAACATACAATGGATGAATAGAAAAAATAGGAATAATAACAATGAAAACAAAAAAACAGGAATAACAGAAAGAAGCAGTAAAATATTATGGTTCACTCCCCCTTTCAATAAACATGTGAAATGTATGATGTATGAAAAAGATTTATAGAACTAGTTAAAAAAAAAACAAAAAAACATTTCCCCAGGAAAAATAAATTGCACAAAATACTAACAACATAAATAACTGGGATATTCATGCATGGATAACATGGGAAAAATCATAACCAGTCATAACAATTATATTAAAAAAAACAGAACAATATAACTGAAAAGAAATGTAATTGTAGAAACTCAAACGAATGTGTAGTGAATAATAAATGTCTAACCAGAGAAGTAGTCTACAGGGCTAAAATATCAACACTAGAAAACCCAAGAGAGGAAAAAACTTATTGTGGACTAACGAAACCAGAATTTAAAACTAGGCTAGCAAATCACAAAGCATCTTTCAAAAACATACATAGAATGACAGACAATGCGCTATCAACTTACTACTGGAAGTTGAAGGATAAGAACAAAACACCCGTGATTACTTGGACAATAATAAAACAGGCAAAAACATGCAAGACCTTAAATTCCAGGTGTAACCTATGCCTGGAAGAAAAATTGCAAATAATAACACATAAGGATAGAAAAAACCTGCTTATTCAAGATATGAGATTGGAGCCGGCATAAGTGTAACATGTTATTATATTACGTCAGTAATGAAGAATAAACTTGACCAACAGTAAAAAGAATATCGAAAAACAGAAAACAATATAAAATCATACATAAATATGGATAACTAGATATAAGAACCCGAAAACCAAAGCTGAAGAATAGAAGAATAACTGAATATATACATAACGGATAATTAGTAACCATGGTTGGAGAATGCAGGGAGAAAGTATTAACATCAACAGGTGGGGATGACGAAATTTACCAACAAGAAAAATAGTAATAGATCTGATGGTGATAATATTAATTAAAAAATAGAAAAATTAAAAATCTGAAACCGGAATAAGAACATAAATAATTTGGCAGTAATTCTTTATAAAAAAAATAATAATAAAAACTAAAACTAGACGAAGAAGATAAATGATATACCGACAATATTAAATAAAAATTATAAATAAAAACCAGAATAATACCAAATAAAAAATAAAAAATAAGAACCAATAACTAAAAGAAATCTAAATAGGTCACAAGAAAAAGAAGTCCATATAAAAAACCTAGAAGCACTTAACAGCAAATGGATAAGGGTCCATAGGTCAGAAGTGAAAACCTTAACCCATGAAATTGGAGGCTTGGGATAGGGAACCATAGCAATAAAAATGTCCAGCAAGCTAAATTGAAAACAGATGTGCACATAAAAAAAAGCACTTGAAATAAACCCTGCCCAGGACAGGATAATTCTCACCTGACTGGCCAACATGGAACAGCCAAATATCACCATTAATAATTGTAGCTATATAAGAA
>VCCN01002735.1:4303678-4317864 GCA_006491835.1 Architeuthis dux | reverse complement strand
CTAATTATTTATATAAACATCCCCAATCTATTATATTTTGTGTTCATGAGTTCACTTTTTATCGATCAGAAAAGAGAATAATTTGGCAGCCAGTGGTGCAGTCTCACTTACCTGGCAACTATTTTAAACAATGAAATATGAATAACCTTCTCCAGAAGACAATGACTTCTATTAATCTCCTTTCTTTTTATTTCCCGTAGCTTTAATCACCACTTTCAAAGGACAGAAACCGCAGAGAGCTGTGACTTTCCTTACAAAGAACTCATGTTAATATTCTTTCATCTTTTCTCATTTCCTTCCTTCAATAACAATTGTTTCTTAATGGAATGACTCTTATGTTGTAGCACCGGATAACCCCATGTTTCCAATCAATGGAGTAGATATCTTGTATAATGGCTTAACAACCAAGTTTTATATTTTGATAATCTGAGCCTTCTGGTAAATGTAATAGTACATGTACTTCCTACTTTTCTTCATTACAGAATTATGACATTTTTGTAGAACTTTCATTAAACCCTTTATAGGGCACCCCTAAAAATATTTTTGATATCAAAACAAAACTTTTTGTATGTTAAACTAGACCTAATTACAAAATATTTTCAGTCGCAAGTTTTCTGAATTTTTTTGTTTATGGGGGCAAAAACCCCCTCTGATGAAGTGATCATATATTATGCCTCGCCCAAAAAGTGACCAAAAATGGAAAATATAAAAAAATTAAAAATTAAAGTAGAAAGTTAAATAAAACATAGAATTAAAGAATAATATTCAATTTAATGAATAGATACAAAAAAATTGATATTGACAAAAAGAATAATTACTGTGCAGGCTAAAAACAGGCTAATTTAATGGTGTGTGGTAAGCCTCAAAACAGTTTCTATCTTCGTTCAAGCACAAGTGTACTTTGCAAAGCTTGCAGACCACATTGGTGTGGATTATGTTATCTGTGTGGCTACAATATTTGCATGTGGCTGACGAGTCCTCAGGTGATCATAGTCAAAGGGTTAAGGAATTGTTTTATATGTGCTTTAGTGTGTGATTAAGATTAAATACAAAACTTATCAATTTCTACATTAATATTCAATGTAAATTTAGGTCTTTAACTCTAGCACTCTTGAGATTATCTCATTTTGACCAAATGCATTTCCTATTTTTCCTTTAGAACATAATTTAATATTTTGTAAAACCAAAGTTTATATTTTAAAATGTTAGGACTGTTGCTGTTTCTCCTCATATTGCTTTGAAGATAGAAATAAATATTTAAGTATAAATAAAATCACATACACTTTTTTGTTTGTTGATCAAATATTGCTTGAATAAAAACAAGTATTTTAGAATTACTTTCAATTTTAGGTTTTTTAAAGTGGAATATTGGACAAAATTACGTTTCTCAGTTCTGACTCTGAGTGGGCAACTGAAGGTGTGTCATCTGTGAACAGAAGTTTCCTCACTAGCATTATAGTAGTCTTAGTGTGGACCGGGAGTCACTTCACTACATGTGAATGTATGAAGATGTACTTGTTTTCTGTCATTCACCTCCTCAGAGGCCTGTTTTCAACATTATGCAAAAGAATACCGGAAACGCTGTGGGAGCCAGAATGCAGCCTTGTTTCACGCAGTTTGGGAAGGGGCTTAAGAGGTCACTGTCGATTCTGACTCATCCTAGCTGCATCTCATGCAGTTGAATAATCATATTGACAAATTGGGGTGGGCAACCAAGCTCTTTTCCAAATACCCGATCTACTTAAGGTATCGAGCACCTTTTTTTTACAATACAAAATAAATTTAATCTTTATATCCAAAATCTCTTGAAGAGAATGCCATGTTGATCAGCTGCATCCGTTATTCGTGAAGAACATTTGATAATATTCTGCATTTTCAAAGATTTATCATTTAAAATTTTAGGTCTGTTGCTACTTCTCCTTATATTGTTCTGAAGAAGATACAAATAAACATTGAATAATAAATAAAATCACTCACATTTTCTTGTTTGTTGATTTATATTGCCATCAATTTGTTATTAGAAACTGTCAAACAGAACAGTCACCAAAACTGTCAACATAGGTTTCTTTCGGTTTCCCAGTTGGCTGGCTATGTATATATATATATATATGTATCAGACATACAGGTCGCACCAATGGAGCTAGAGGGCTGAAAATTTCAACATTTACTCTGTATTATGTCTAGAAAAAACGGTTTTATTGTTTTTTGAAAATTCCCCCTAAATAAGTTTAATTTGCAATGTAAGTTTATGCTAAATTGATCACTAGTTTGTGTCCGCTTGTTTTTTTAAAAAGCTTTTAGTGATCACTGCCCAACTAAATGCGAGAGAAGACATTTTTTAATTAATCACCCTAAATACATTGATCACATGTCGGTTTCTATTAGAATTAATTTCATATTGAGGTCTTATTTCAGTTCTCTTTTGTTGAATCAAAACCTTTAAAAGTTTACCCAACAGCTGGTACAGAAGTTCACTGATAATCTGTGGGTTGTTCTATTTAATCACCCTGGTATTAGAGACAGATTCTTGACATCAAGATCCCTTTCATACTGGAACTCCCTTTAGACAAAACAGTAAACTGTTTCTGTTAACATGTTCAAAAAGAAACTAGCTTACCACACAAATATAAACATTTCTAAAAATACTCACACCTTAAATGCCAACCCCTATTACATCTGTTAGATGGATCTTCAGTTGGTCCTACTCTTTATGATAACTTTATGATAAAAACACTGAATTTAAAATATGGAAAGTTTTATGAACAAAATTCCAGCATTTATTTTCAGTGATGTATTTTAATGTAATGCTAGAGACAAGAAGTTCCTTTGTTTGGCAAGGAACAAATAAATGGCACATCTGGTTAGTAACTCAATAGAAACCATCATGTGACCAACATCTTTTGGCAGCATGCTGTGTTGGGGGCAATCAATAACAAAATTGGAAGAATGGATGATCAATTAATAAGTTACTTCTCTTGCCTTTTGTTGGGCTGTGATCACTAAGAAAAGTCTGAATTTAAAAAAACAAGTGTGAATGCGGCTCGACACAAATGTTTTTTGTGGGGGTGTACTCATTTTTGGATGGCAACATATTCATATTTTTGGCAACAGAGTTTCAATGCTGTAGAGTTTGGTTATAAATAATACCTGATAATATCCGTTTTGATGGTGTAATGTTCAACTAGAAATAATAAAATCCTGCTTTGTTTGGTTTAGAATAAAATGCATTTATTTGTAAGTGGCTAGCACTATTTCTCACTGACAAATATAATGCATCTTTGTAGCATATTATTTTTAGTTTGTTTCAATACAAAGATTTTTAGTCTGTGTTTCATTAATAAATTATTAATAATAATACATGGCTCTAGAGTCAAACTTTGCTCCTACTTCTACTTCCTTGTGTAATTCTACTATACATTTTGGAGTTATGCAAGACTTATCAGTTTAGCGCATTTACACGTGTCATTTACAATGTGCTTCTATAGTAAATACTTTGCAATGTATGTATTTCAACAGTACATCATTTATTATTCATTTGTGGTAGAGAAAAATATGTGTAACATATTTCTGCTGAAAATATCACCTGCTGAAAATCCCATGATTAGCAAAGAACAAATATTTTTCAACTCCAGGTTCTGTTTTTCATCTTTCTTTTCTAAAACTATTAAAACATTTTGAAATATTCTGAACAACGAACTGACTGTCTGCTTAATTTTGCAGACTGATGAAGAATCTCAATCCGTGGCTTCTAGATCCTCCAAGAAATTTCTTTTCATTGATCAGACTCCATTATCAGTGAGACAAAATATTTCTCTCATAAAAAGATCCAAAAATATAAAGCAAACACATTAAAACTGTTCGCTTTGTCAATAAAAGAATCCTAAAACAAGTAACAGATGGTCTGATATTGGAAAGAGGAAAATATCCATGTGTTTCTACAAGTTGCAAACTGATCAATTGCTGACAGTGAGTAATGAATTACAATGACTTTAAAACAACAACTCACTGCAAATGATTTGCATTGGAAATAATCGGCAAAACTAGGTGAAAATCATTTCCGGTGTTAGAAACCGTCAACCATAACTGTCAACATAGGTTTCTTCAGTTTTTAGGTGATTCTGGCTGGCTGGCTGGCTGGCTGGCTGGCTATCTATCTATCTATCTATGTATGTATGTATGTATGTATGTATGTATGTGTGTCACGAGTACAGGCTGCACCAATGGAGCTAGAGGGCTGAGAATTTGAACTTTACTCCCTTATGCCTAGAAAAAAGTTTTAAAACATTTTTTAACCCCCGCCCCCCCTTAACTTTTTAGGAGGGAGTTCAATTTACAATGTAATTTTGTTACTAAATTGATCCCTTAGTTTGTGTCTTGCAGCATTCACACTTTTTGAAAATTCACACTTTTTAGTGATCTAACAAAAGGCTTTTTCAAACTTGCTGCCAAAAGACGGTCACATGACAGTTTTTATTGAGTGACTAATCAGACCTGTTTACATTTTTATGTTTATTCACATCCTTCCCAGAATAATGGATATATGTAAACAATGGTGTCAACATAGGTTTCTTCAGATTTCACTTGGCTGGCCTAAATGGCCTAAATCATCAGAAGACATCCACCAATACATAAGATGGAACTACATTCATATAAACATTAATTTTAAAATTTTAAGCTTTTTAAAAAAATTTGAATTTTAATATTTAATAACATCCAGAAAACTGAAATTGAAAATATTTTTCATTTTCATAGTTTATTGGTGTATTAATAAAATCAATTTCATGCTTGTGGGTAAAATATTGATTAACTACAAGTATATTACTTTCATTCATTACTGTCATTTAGCATATTTTAATAACTGTCTAACAGACAATATAATTGATTTATTGAAAAAAAATGAAATGTAAATGATTTACTTTTGATGCGGATCCCAAATAATTCAATTCACATCCATATTGCAAAATGTATGGAAAATCTGTTTGGCCAATTTTGGCACAAAACCTGAATTATGGAGTTAGATATTCCATAAATCAGGGAGGGAAGACCCCAGCTATCACTCTAGTGCAGGATTTATTTCTAAAAATGTATTGTAAAGATCTTTTTGTAGACACATCTAAAAATGAATGGAAAACTTTGTTGTTGATTTTAATCTGTGAACTAAACGGTTCCTTTCAAAAGTCAAATGAATTCTTGGGCATCCTTGTGTTAGTTATTTAGGCAGCCGTGGCAGGAGTCACAGATTTGACACCCACAGGTGTTGAAAGTCATAAACAGGATATCAGCCAAAACTTAAACTGCAGGTGTCAGGGACCGGAAGACACACCAGGTGTTGAAAAGTCATAAACAGGATAGTGACTAAACTCTGAGCTGCGGGTGATGGGCTGGAAAACCAGTGTGGGCACCATAACAGCGAGACAGAGAGAGAGAGAACCTAGGCTTGGGAACACAAGACCAATTTCCCTGAACAGGCTCTCATTATCTCTCACACTCTTCATTCTCTGCCACGACATGATGTATCTGATGCAATAAAAATATATCATATTTTTATAAACAAAATTTCAAATCTTCTTTTTGTTGAAGTCTGAGATGGCTATACAATACTTGAATTATCAACAATTTGGTGAAGGACTTCTTGTTTCTAAAGAGAACTGTTGGAAACAGTATATTTTCTATTAACTCCAAGAATAAACAATCATTTGTACTTGCTAAGACTTATAAATCACAATAGAAATGGGTAATTTTCAAAGTCAACAAAAGATTAGCAAAAGTGATTCTAGAGAGGTTCCCTGCCTTTGAAACTGTACAGTTTTGATGAATCATACAAAAAATCCATTTTAACCAGAAGAAATTCTAGGAATAAGAAAGCTTTGGATTTTGTTTCATTAAAGACATGAAGTTAAAATAAGTCTCTGTTTTCTGATTTTATCCAATTAGAAAACGGCTTCTCCTACTAAACAACAACTTTTAATATATGCCAAAATATGTTTACATGTGCTGAACTGCATGTAACATAAGTTTCATCAGTTTTTAAGTGATGCTGGATGACTGGATATCTATCTATGTGTCACACGTACAGGCCACACCAATGGAGGTAGAGGACTGAAAATTGAAACCTTTGCTCCTTATTATGTCTATTGTTTTTGTGAAAGTTTTTAGCAAGGTTCAATTTACAATGTAAGCTTATGCTAAATTGGACCCTTACTTTGTGTCTTGTAGCCTTCACACTTGTTTTTTGAAAATTCTGACATTTTAGTGATCCAATCAAAGGCGAGAGAAGTAACTTATTCATTGATCAGCCGTTTTCTTTCTAATTTTTTTAATTGATCACCACCAATATGGCATGCAGCCAAAACATGTTGGTCACGTGACGGTTTCTATTGAGTGACTAACCAGACCTGTATCTATATTAGACAATTTTATTCAATTGCAAACTGACAAGGTAAAATATTTATGCCAAATTTCTGTTGACTTAAAACTAAGGTGCCTTTTCCTATTTGTGATTTTAATGCTGTATCAAGTTTTCAACTCATAAAACTGGTTACTTGTTTTGGCTTTGGTCACACATTATCCTTACAAATAAATAGTATCTTTGGCACAAAATCAAATGGTCAAGCAGTCCCAAAGTAGGATATTAGAAAATGTCAACCAAAACTGTCAAACTAGGTTTCTTCAGTTTTCAAGTCTGTTTGGCTGGCTATGTATGTATCACGGGTACAAGCAGCACCAATGGTATTTTCAACATTCAGGTTTTTAGTGGGGTTTCAATTTACAATGTAAGTTTATGCTAAATTGATCCCTAGTTTGTGTCTTCTTGTTTTTTGAAAATTCAAACTTTTTAGTGATCTGACAGGTCATAGAAGTTGAGAGAAGTAACTTATTCATTGATCACCCCCAACATGGCATGCTCTCAAAAGATGTTGGTAACATGAGTTTTTAATCTTAAAGGTTTTTAAATTATGAGAGGTTTTATTGCTGAATACACTTTCAAATATATTCTGAAAGTTTTAAATTGACTCTCAGAAACTTTAATTGAATTAATGAAGTTTTATTGATTTGAAGCAAACACTGAATTATCATAACTAACAATGCTGACCTGATGAGGTGGCTTGGAATAGTACAGCTTGAAGAATTTACCATAAGCGTGGAACCTAAGCAAAAGATTAGCTCTCAAACTAAGCACCATGCACATGAGCGGATTATCATATGGAGAGGTCATTATGAACAAACAGGGGTCAGAGTTATTATGAAAACCATTAGAAAACTCAAATGGCAATGGGCAGACCATTTAGCACAAATGTCAGACAATCACTGGTCATTACGACTCAATGTGAATCCCCAAAGATTGTAAGCAAAATTGTGGCTGGCAAAAAATAAGATGGTGTGACGATTTAGAAAGTTCAGAAGATATTGGCACTGTGTGTCCACAATTGAGTGGTCTGGCGAATCTTGGAAGAGGTCTATTTCCAATGACAGACCTTAAAAGGCTGATGATGATGATGATGATGATTAGGTTATCTAGAAAATAACCTTTTAGGAAAGACGGATTCATTAATGTGGAACCCACATATCTATATTGTTTGCATGATAGATGGGTATTATTGCTCTGCCAACATGTAATGCCTGTACAATTTCGCAGGCAGCTTAAACCCTAATGGGGCAAATGACTATATATGATCACCTGAGGACCTGTCAGCCACATGCAAATATTGTAGCCACAAAGACAACATAATCCACACCAATGTCGTCTGCAAACTTTGAAAAGTACACTTGTGTTTGAACAAAGATAGAAACTGTTTTGAGCATACCACACCCCGTTATTTAATATCAATTTTGTGTATATATTTATTTTATTGACTTATTCTTTAATTCTATGTTTTATTTAACTTTAACTTAATTTTTTTTTTTTCTATTTCCATTTTTGGTCCCTTTTTGGGCGAGGCATTATATATGATTATTTCAGCAGAGGGGATTTTGTCCCCATAGACAAAATAATTTCAGAAAACTTGCAACTGAAAATATCTTGTAATTAGGTCTAGTTTAATATACAAAAAGGTTGTTTTGATATCTAAAATATTTTTAGAGGTGCCCTATAAAGGGTTAAAGAGGTTTTTCTTTCCCTAGGCTCTTCAGTTGATCATCTGTAATTACAGAAAGATGTCCTATCCTATCTTCCTCCTATCACCATCACAAAACCTTTTATACTAACAATGCACTGTGTGATCAGAATGGTTCCATCACTTCTTGATATATGAGTTTCAATTTTTTATCTTTTATTTTGACACGCTTAAAAGCCGCTTTTGCTGTCCATTAAGCTGGATGTCAAGTCACTTCCTTTGTATCGAATTTATATTATAATTATTTGCAAATAAATTAATGATAATTATAAAGACATTTATTATTTGCCTGGTGCCGGTTCTCAACTAATAAATGTCTTTATAATTATCATATTCTGTTGGATATAAAATTATCCATTATTTGATTTCAAATAAATATGGGAAACTACTCTATAATTAGCATTTTTCCCTAAAGAAGAGAAAACAAAGAGTTTCCCCTCACTTTTGACACCTAAAAAGGAAAGAAAAGATTCCTCTAACTTTTGACCCCCAAAACAGGAAAAATATTCCCCCCTCAATTTTGACCCCTAAAAAGGTAAAAGTTTCTTATTTTTGACCCCTAAAAAAGAATAATGAATTTCCCCCAATTCTGACCCCTAATAATGAGACAAAATAATTCCCCCTCCCTTTTGACCCCCAAAAAGAAAGAAAATAAATTTTCCCCTTCATTTTTGATCAGAATATAAGGTCATGTAAAAAAAGGGTTTTCAGAAAATGAGCCCCCCGCCCACCGACAAAAAAAAACAAACACGCACACACACACTTCCCCAAAGAGTATGATCAGAATAAACATTCTCTTATGACGTCACAGCCAGAGGACACAAAATAACATTCTAGTTCAGCATTAAAGTTACAAATTGAGCCCCCTCAAAATATAATGTAACAGTTGAAAAATCACCCGGAATTGTTAAATTCTTCAAGTTAGAGCATGTTGAGGGTGTAGCGCTAACAAAACCCTGCCTACAATGTGCTGTTTTATGGTAGCATACATACATACATAGCCACAAACATACATACATGTATAGCCACAAACAGAAAAACTATTATTAAATATATATAAATAATATAGATAGATGCATATTCAAAATTTGAAAAGCAAAGCACATTGAATAGAGCACTGTTTAATCTTGCAAGAAAATATTTACATTTAGGTACAATGATAAGCATTCATGTTGCTACACACAAGTAGAATGTTGGCATTTGAAATTGGCCATAATTTCCTGGACAACTCAGTATAAACTCAACATATCTAATAAAATGAAGTTGTAAAATGTCAGCTGGAAGGCGAGTGACTTCTGATGCTGATTTTATGTATTGATAAGTATCTCTGAAGCAAAGAGTTGTTCATGCTTCTAATAATATCTTTCTTTGGAGTCGCTTGCATTCATTTTTTTCTTTTTCTTTATATCTGACTAGAGATTAACAACTGAAAATATTTGGCAGTGACTTCAACTTTTTAAGTTAGGCAATAGAGAACTTCCTTTTGTCTATTTGTGAGTTTGCCAATATCAGAAAAGCCATACTGTAGACGGCTTATATTCATGAATGCTGTATAAAGAATATTTGGCATATAATTAGTAGTGAAATCAAAGAATCTTAAGATAGTATGTCTCCTCTTTGGCTCAAAGTAGAACCAAGCCTATTATTAGATCAAGTGAAACCACATCATGATTAATGGGACAGTTTTCCAGAGTCTGATTTCTTGCCAATACCAGATTGGTTCAGAGAGTATATTGGCTACAAGTATGCAGTTGCTAAAAGGCTTAGGTCGGGTATTTTTGACTAAGGCAATTAAAAGCTTTGCTCAACTAATAAGCCATTTTCTGGTTTTGAAGTCAGATAAATTAAGCATTTTAATAATGTTGGATCAAGCAGTAGTCTGTTTACATTTCTACTATTAACCCTTTATAAGGAACCACTAAAAATATTTTAGATATCAAAACAACCTTTTTATGTTAAACTAGACCTAATTACAAGATATTTTCAATTGCAAGTTTTCTGAAATTTCTTTTGTTTATGGGGGCAAAACCCCTTCTGATGAACTGATCATAAATGGTGCCTTGTCCAAAAAGTGACCAAAAATGGAAAATATTAAATTAAAAATTAATTTAGAAAGTTAAATAAAACAGAATTAAAGAATAACATTCAATATAATTAATAGAGACCAAAAAATTGATATTGACAAAAAAAAAAGATAAACAAAAACAAAAACACCTCCAGGTTGATTTTAAAATTTTATTGTGCGGGCCAAAAACAGGCTAATTTAATGGGGTGTGGTATGCCTCAAAATATTTTCTGTCTTTGTTCAAGCACAAATGTACTTTGCAAAGCTTGCAGACGATATTGGTGCAGATTATGTTATCTTTGTGGCTACAATACTTTCATGTGGCTGACTGGTCCTTGGGTGATCATATATGGTCACTTGCCCCATATTAGGTTAACATGAAGAATATAGTCAGTATATTGTAATAAAGTAGTATTTCACTTCCTAAGTTCAAAGTTGAACCAACTGTGTCTGAATATAGTTATGACTACTTTTTCAGGGATTCCCTTTCTGAACAGAATCCAGTGCCAAGTATTTATTTGTAACCAAAACATAATAAACGGCTGAATGGAAACCATTATTGCTTAACAGAAAAGCAAAAAGTGGCTCCAAATTCATCTGTAAGAAAGCAATTAGACTTTATGCATTTTATCTCATCAAACACAAGTCAGCAAAGGTTTGGAGGTTAGGCTAGAAATTGCTCCAATAATAACTTATATATATATATATATATATATCTCAATTATTATATCACTTTTTTGGTTATCAGTCAGGCAATAAAATATTTGGAAATAACATAGGTTTGCATTAATAGTATTTTCCCACAGGAAATGCTGCCATATTCCTGATGAATTAATTTAAATTACTGTCATCTAATTTTTAGGATTCAGGAACTTTTTCTAGAGAATTGTTTCCTTGAGCAAATTTACACTCGAGTATACCTTGTCTATATTTTCCCCTTGAATAATACATTTATTTGAGCTATCAAACTTCTGTACAACTTTAATTTCTACTAATTATGTGCAATACATTCATTTTTATATATTTCTAATAAGACAGCAATTATACACAATGATAAAGCTAATTTGAATATATTTGCTGGTTTTGTATCACAAAGAATCAAGTGAACAGATGCAACTAGAAATTTTTCAGAAGTGAAACATTAACAAATATCAGAAGAAAAAGCATGAAATCATTTCTAAAAACATTCAGAAATTAGGAAATAATTCACATTATGCAATGACAATAATATGAAGATGATATCTGAGAAATGATAACTGTTGACAATATTTGTTTTTGCAACCAAAATAAATTCATTTCTATAGAAGAGCAAATTTTCTTTGTCTCATTCAACAATTTGCAAAAAAAACTCCTCAGAACTTGTAAAAACCTTCAAACTTCCATGAAAGATAATTACTGCAGTTGTTGATAATAAATTTCAGTTGAGGTTCCAAAAACTTAGACAACTTATTTTGGGACAAAAACAATAAAATAGATCAAGAACGGCAAATATCCTTTGGCCAAACCAACAATTCCAGATAATTGTACACTGTCAGTTGATTACTACCATTGAGGAGAGAAACCTATAAGCAAACTGACTGAAGCTCTATTACCAGCAAGATGGATGATCACGTTATTTACTGGACTATATTTCCCAGCAATTTTGAACTGAATTGACGAGATGACTAGACTTTCTATCATATTACTTGTACAGCAAACACCTGTTTTATGGAATATATGGATTTTTACAGCTTCAGTGCCAAGCCATTTTATTCATATCCTTATTTTTCAACCAATTTTGCTGAGGCAAAATTGTAGGGAAGGAAATACAATCTTTCCTTCTCTTTTTCTCATATTATTTGATTTTCTTTCTGGAATTTCTTGTCATTTTTCTTTGATTTCTTTTTTCCCCTTTTTTCTACTTTCACTGGTTTTCTTATTCCTTAATCTTTTGACCAATATTCTGAATATTGGACTTCAAATGAATATTGAAAGACATGAAATATTGGATCTTATGTCCAGCCCTTGGGAACATTTTATGATAAGTACACTATTGTTGCACCAGACAAAGAATTAAAGAATAGTAACACCTCCAATTACCTCTGGTAACACATGTTCTTACTGACAAATATACATACACACATATATATACCATCATACACATGTGAATTCATATAACACAGCATACATAGATATATAAGAGTACGGTTAAAGAATGCTTATGATATATGGCTAAATAGTTGATTGTTCATATAAATATATATGAAGAAATATAATCCTTAGAAAATACAGATATATTCATACATTTTTCTCCCATTCTGATGCGAATATATTCTGACATATGCATTTCTTATGAGTAGGTATATCTATGTTTTATACATGCTTCTGGGAATGTGTGGATGTATGAGAGATAGGTAGATAGAGAGAGGGGATATGGGAGGGAGAGAGTAATTGCTAATTCAAGACATTTATACATTCACAGACTCACAATAAATAAATATATGTACATATATATAGGCTTACCTTATGTCCCCGTTTGAGGGGTCTGTCCCAGTGTCTCGTTCAGTTTACTAATGTGTCCCGGTTGACACTGAATTGTCCGAGCTTTTGATGAAAAGGCATAAACTCCAAGAAGGAAAAATCCTAGTGCTGTTGAGCTTTTAAATTCATCAATTGAATTTATCAGGTTTTTGTTGAATAATATCTCTGTATGATATTGTATAGATATATCCGTTCAGTTTGATTGTAAATATTTTCATTCATATTTCGTTTAAAATTTGTATTACTCATTCTTAGATTTAAATATAGAATATTATACTTTTATAATTTTAATAAAATATTATTCATTTCTGCCCATGTTGAAAGAGTATTTTCAATGATGAATAGCATTTGGTCTCAAGAAAGAGGTCTAATGAATGAATGAATAGTAAAAGGATTAGTCCCTCAATAAGAACCCGTCATGTGACCATCTTTTGGCAGCATGCAGTGTTGGGGGGTGATTAAAAAATTGGAAAAAGGGGTGATCAATGAATAAGTTACTTCTCTTGCTTTTGACTCACTAAAAAAGTCTGAATTTTCTAAAAAAATTTAAAAAAAAAACAAACAAAAAAAAAAAACAAAGACACAAACTAAGGGATCAATTTAGCATAAACCTATATTGTAAATTGAACCCACCACTAAAAACATATTTAGTAATTTTTCCCCCTTTACTAAAGGCAAAATATGATGAAGAAGTTGACATTTTTTTAATATAATCTAGTTTGACTGGTGGTCAGTATTTCAACCCCCGCCCCAAAAAGTATGAACAAATTATGAAGTTTGGAAATGATACAAGAAGTAGATCCTGGAATAATAACATTTAAAAGACAATGGCTGAAGGATAAGATTCTTCAATATTTATCAAATGTGAAGTCTGTGAGGCAGAGAGACAGACAAAAGACATTAGTTCTTTACTTTACTGTGAAAAAGATATTGTCCGCGCATTTATGATACAAGACCATGTGAGTGAAATGGACAATACAAATACAAGCTAACACGCAGAAGAATTGCGAACTTCACTGACGAGAAGAAACAGTCAGACACGGTTACCGTATTGAACACGGCAGAAAACATTCCACCAGATTTGTACAGTCGCATACGTTGGATTTTGGTAGGAACCGAAGGGGAGTTGTAAACAGACGCAGGACATTGAACCAATCAGCACTGACATTAAGCCAGAACATCATGTATCCTTTCAAAACAAAAAGGCAGGTACAACACCGACCCAAGCAGGCAAAAAAAATCATTCTGGATACAACATGCCCAAGAAAATCCACAGGTTTTGGGTTTGGTACTTACCGATTATCACAGAACTATTGTGTACCATACAGTCGGTCGCAACTCTTGGAAACAGCTGTAGCCAATGCTGTGGTGGAAAATACAAGATGGTTCGATGGCCTGTATGTCCCACCCTTCCACAAAAAAGGAACCTTTGTGTTCTGTGCAGTTGACAATACTTCACTTCACCGAGGACACAGCTGATGGGAAAG
>VCCN01002735.1:4254086-4277726 GCA_006491835.1 Architeuthis dux | reverse complement strand
CCGGTAAGACGTGGCAGAGGTTAGCACAAGTGGACTTATAACTGATGATGATGTGAGCTTGTTATTATGTAAGATATTACAGCAGCTTCAGAAGGGTTACTATAATGAAGACAAAGAGAAAATCAGGTTGTTATGTGCGATCTCAAATGAACCAACTATTCTTTGAGAACAATATGATCAATGCTTACAAGGTTATAATAATAAACACTTTGAAAGATGAAGACTGATGTCAGCTTATAATTATTAAGTCACAGAAACACTACAGATGTCACTCACTAGCTTAACAATGACTTCAAAGTAATTATGAAGACTAATGTAGTATATATACATAAATAAATACTCTGTCAGAAAACATTGAAAAATATAGAGAAAAAGAAAGAAAACGAAAAAGACAGAAAGAGGCATACTAAAAAAAAACAAAGAAACAACTAAAATCAGTTCCCGCTTGATGAATGTTCAACGATGATGTGAAACAAGCTTGTTGTGGAAAAATCCATACACTGGTAATATATATATATATATATATTAGAGTGAAATGACAATTCAGAAGACCTTGTTGTGTACAAATGAGATTTCTTAGTTCATTTTGACATTTGCCAGTTCATTCTGGCTTCTTTAGAAAAAGTGATGGATATACAAGAAATTGTCTGTTATATATAGTCCGTGTCTGGTTGTGGGCAGGTTTAGTGATTAATAATTAAATCAGTGGATATTATGTGTTTTAAATAGTAGAGATTCGGATGATATGTCTTGAAAGATGACTATATATTTTTCTAGTGTTTTATATGTCGATTGGCGTCCTTCTCTTTGGTAATGTAATAACAAAGTTAAACGGCAAATACAAATATTTTAAATCTCTGTTAAGATGTTACATTTGTCACCAGGTAGCATGTGTGAAGTCTTAATCTCTATATCCAAATACAGCTCAAATATATTAAATATGGTTAATGAGTGTGTTTTTAATGGTAATTGGTCCCAACGCTAAACCTTGCAGACCCCCAGACCGCTAGATGGTCAAACCCTTACTTCAGCTAACACATGCACGCTATAGCTTATTTTTTTAATAAACTCACACACTCATTAACTATATTTAATATATTTGAGCTATATTTGGATATTGAGATTGTTATAACATATATTGTCCTCATCAAGATATCCTAAAAACATCCTTTACTTAGGGAACTTTAGGTTTGATGTGTCGAGAATGAAGGAAGGAAAAAAAAAAAAGAAAGGAAAAAAAAAAAAGAAAAAAAAAAGGTGACTTTGACAAATTTTATAAAACGGTCAAAATTTGTCTAAATAAAAACTGACAAGTTGAGAGAAATGTGCGTTTTATAAGTAAAGCTAAATGTCAAAAGGAATTTGAGGCAAAAAATAATTAGGTATATTGAACATGATTTACAACAGTATGCAAATAAATAAATAAATAAATATACACACACACACAATGGCTGTCCAAAAAGAAATCAAACATTTAAAACTGCACACCAGTCTGTCCACACCTCAAGTACTGTGCACAGCGTACTTGGAGTGAGATAAAAATCTTTTAGAAAAAGTACAGAGACAAGCAACTAAGTTAGTAATTAAAAAGTATGAAGAGTAATTAAAAAGTAGGAGTCATGAGGATAGGCTAAAAGTGTTAGGATTAAGATCGTTAGAAAATAGGAGAGATTAGGGAGACTTAATAGAAATGTTCAAGATTATACATGGTTTTGAAGTAGCAAACCCTGATGTATGTTTTACTAGAAGAGGGTACAAGTGACTGAGAGGCCCCACATACACAGTAGAATCAAATAGAAATAGATTGACTATCAGAAAATTCTTTTTTTAGCAATAGAGTAGTAAGACTTTTGAATAGATTACTGGAATATGTAGTGCTATCAACAGATGCAAATCATTTTAAGAAGAATTATGATGTTTATTACACCACCGCAAATGTTTAAGACCCTAGATATTGTATAAATATGATTGTTATGATGTGTGCTTGTAAAATGTTTAAAACCCTAGATATTGTGTAAATATGATTGTTATGATGTGTGCTTGTAGATACAAATTGTAGACTTTTTTTCACACTGAAATAAAATGTTCTAAAATGTTCAATGAAACGTTTTAGAGTGCTCACTACTATTATGTTGGTTTGCTAACTTTGATCTTTTGTATAAAAAAACTGCATCACACCAAGTATTTGAGCTACATATGCTAGAATGAACTACATATGCTAGAATGAACTACATATGCTAGAATGAACGTGTATGTAGTGGGTTTGACAGTTTGTGATCTGTAGAAATGATCGCCTGACTTTTCTGGATTCTCACCACATCAAAATCTCCACGGACAGTCAGGCAATGGCTAAAAAGGGGAAAATAAACTGTTTTAAACTGGTCAGCAATGAGTCCTAATCTATTCCCATTGGAAATCTTTGGATAAAGTAGAAATCTGGAGTCATCTTTTCAATGTGTATCATATACCACAGGAATGTTGCAAACATTCAAGAGCTTGAACAAATTTCAAAGGAAGAGTAGGGGAAACTACCAGTGCAAGAAGCAAATATAAAGGAAGGGTGCCACGGCGGCGTGCAACCAAATATAAAGGAAGGGTGCCAATATTACTGTCCAGGTCATATTTTCGATTTCTTCTTTGAAATTTCTACATTTAAGTTGAAAAATAATGTTTTTTTGTTAAATTACTTTGGGCATTTTATTAAAATATTCTGATGATAAAAATTTGGTAGATTTCCATTTATCTCTGAAGATGCTGTCCAGGTTATACGAAAAGATTCAAAGGTGCCAATAATCCTGAGTGATGCTGTATATATCCCAGGGTTCTTTGCATTGACATTGAATGATTCATTGGAGAGGAAATTATTTTGTTTGCATTTAGCTTCTCAAGAGAAAGGAAATTTGAAAGCAGAACAAAAAAAACGAATAAAAGATGAATGAATTGCGGATGGAAGTTCGCTTTGAAAGTTAAAAATGAAAATAATCCAAGCCAAAAAATATGGAAAAACAAGGAAATCCCTGAGAAAATTCTGGAAAGTTATTTACAAAGAAAACTAAAGTACAACAGGTCTGGTTAGTCATTCAATAGAAACTGTCATGTGACCAATGTCTTTTGGCAGCATGCTGGTGATTAAAAAATAAGAAAAAAGGGGTGATCAATGAATAAGTTACTTCTCGCCTTTTGTTGGGCAGTGATCACTAAAAAAGTCTGAATTTAAAAAAAAAACAAGCAGATACAAACTAAGGGATCAATTTAGCATAAACCTACATTGTAAATTGAACACCCAACTAAAAACCTGTTTTGGGGGGGAATTTTAAAATAAACAAAAAAAAGATTTTTTATAGACATAAGGAGTAAATGTTGAAATTTTCAGCCCTCTAGCTCCATTGGTGCGGCCTGTACACATGATACATAAATACATAGCCAGCCAGCCGGATCAACTCAAAAACCGAAGAAACCTATGTTGACAGTTTTGGCTGATGGTTTTTAATAAGAACATTGTTACAACAATGAATGAAGACTGCAAGAAGAAGAGTTCTATTTACAGAACTCAGCTGATGACGCTCGCTAAGTTTTCACATCTGGTTCGGTAGGCCATGTTCAATCCCTGGCTGAGTCATACCAAAGACTTTAAAAATGATGCTCAATGCCTCTCCTCTAAGCACTCAGCACAAGGACAAGTAATGTCAAGCCTGGTCAGTACCTAGATGGGGAATACCAAGTGCTGTAAGCAGAATGAAGCTTTGACAGGCGTGACAAGCCTGAAGTGGGTCTTAGTGCAGCCGTGGACGGGGGTCACAGATTTGAACCCCACAGGTGTTGAAAGTCATAAACAGGATATCGACTGAACCCTGAACCATTTGAACCCCATAAAAGCAACACAGCACTCTCAGAAAGGCGGAGAGAAAGAGAGAGCACCTAGGCTTGGAAACACAAGACCAGTTTCCCTGTTAAGAAAAGTCTGTCGGCTCTCATCACCTCTCTCCCACTCTTCATTCGCCACTAAGGCACAATGTATCTGATACAATAAAAATGTCTTGTGACCGTCTTTTCACTTAGGCTGTTCCATGCATTTGCCACTCTTGCCGAGCGGAAATTTTTCCTAGCACCAGTGGAGGTCTGAATTTGTAGTTTATGGCTGTGCCCTCTGGTTTTACTGCAGATAGATAAAGTCAGCATTTTCTTATCAGGGCATTTTGAGCAATGAACGTCAGTATCCACTATGTATGTTGTTCCGGATTCTATAGACCTCTAATAGGTCAGCACGTTTTCTTCTGTATTCAAGGGTTTCTAGATTAAGTTGTTTTAATCTTTCAGTGTAAAATATATCTCCTAACCTCAGAATGATTTTGGTGGCTCTCCTCTGAACTCTTTCTATGGCATCAGAGTTATACTTCAGCTTAGGAGACCATATGCAGTAAGCAAACTCCAAATGGGGACATACCAGAGACTTGTACAGCAATAGGAAGCTCTCCTCATCGATGAATTTAAATGTGTGTCTGATGTAGCAGTGTGTGTTGTGTTCTGTCATTTTTAATCATGGTGTAGTTTCTTTCTTGTGCTGTTTCTACCTAGGTGCATGGCCTTGCATTTGTCGGGATGAAATTTCATCTGCATAGATTTGGCCCACCGTTGCAATGTGGTCTCCAGATGTTAACGCTGAGTGGATCTTAAGAGTATCATTGAAATAGAATATTTATTCAAATAGTTGTGTTTTTGTCACCATCTGGACTTGCACAATATACATTTTATGTGAATAGTTAATTGTAAAAAATAAAAGTTTATTTGGCACACATTGAAAAAAAAAGAAGTTCTATTAGCAGCTGTTGTGTTTCTTTTAATTCTTGTTATTGAGTTACTGTAAGTAACTCTGTTGTTAATTTGGCTGAGAATATATACATGTATATACACACATACATGTACACATACAACACTCTCATGGAAAGGCAGCAGTGCATAAAAATACGAAAAGGAAAAAGAAGCGAGCGAATGTGTATGTTTCTGACCACTGCCTTTCTACGAGAGTGCCATATATATATATATATATATTACATACACACACACACGATTATTTGTAAGTTTGTTTCTAACTAACTAATTTTATGTTTTATAGTCATCAAACAGTTGCATCCTACGGGCTGAAAATGTGGGTTGCATCCTACGGGCTGAAAATGTGGGTACAAGGGTAACTTGACCCCTGGATGAACTTAAGATAGGTGACCTCTGGAGACCTTTAATGGTCAATTTTGACATTTTTAAATCTCGGAGATGGCTGCACCCTACAGGTTGCAAATTTTGATATAACTTGACCCCAATATGAATATAGGATAGGTGACAGACCTCTGGTGACCCTTATTGGGGTCAGGTCATTTTGGAATTTTCAAGTCTCCAGGAGACAGCTCCACCCTATGGGCATCAAATTGTGTACATGGGTAACTTGGCCACAGGATTACTATAGGTCTAGTGGTTAGAGTCACAGATAATGGAAGTGACGGACCGAGTTCAACCTGTACAGAGAAAACTATCACAAACTGATAAAGTAACAAAATAAATAAAATCTTATTTCGCTAGTCAAAATTTTGAATAAAGTATTTTATTCTGCCTAATTATTTTCAGTTTTATATTCTGGAGAAAAAGTTTGTCTTTAAGATTTCTGAATATAATGTTCCAGGGAATTAGGGATTAGTTGTTTTTATTGTGTATTTAAAGGCTTAATAATAGTTGTTTAACCTTTGGAGAAGAGAGTGAAGATCTTGAAATGACAACTTGGTCTCTTTGTATCAGCAGACAGTTATATGAAATCAAGGTATGGATAAATTTCTATCTGACAGAATATGATAATAATTAATTAACAATTAATTGGAAACCCATATCAGCCCAGCATCAGTGTTAGCGATTGCAAAACGAGTGGCCTAGATTGTATAAATGAATAAAGAAATGAGCACCTTGCAGGGATCAAACCCGCGTCCACCTTGGGAGCAACCTATACGCGGTCCTGCTCTTTACCACTGAGTATATTTCTGACTGCTGTCATGCCATGAGAGTACTGTTAGCTCAGTAGTAAAGTGCAGGACCGCGTATAGGTTGCTTCCAGGGTGGACGTGGGTTCAATCCCAGCACAGCGCCCATTTCTTTATTCATTTATATGATCTAGGCCGCCCATTTAGCAATCGCTAACACGATGCTGGGTTGATATGGGCTCCCAATTAATTATTGATTAATTAATAATTGTCTTTATAACTATCAGACAGTTATATGCATGTATGTAGGAGGCATTTGGAAGGCAACAATTCTAACCTTTACACTGGCCAAAGATGTTTACATTCACTTCTCACTAATGCCCTTGGGAAAGGCATGAATCCATTTCTTATCTCCCCAGGCTAGGGGTAAACTAGCAGGGCAGACTGCCTCCCAAGAGACTAGAAAGCCCAATCAGTCGAGGAAAAGGACAACTCTGGATTGAAAACTGCTCATCAGAAAATAGTGGCAACAGGTGAACTTAATTAGCCACTCAGAAATGGGAAGGACCTTGGTTCAGCAGTGGACCTGAAATTGATGATGATGATGACGATGATGATCATCATCTATATATGGATGTATTTTATGGGTGACATTGACTAAGCTTTTAGAGAAGATTCTTGAAAGAGGAACACCATAATCAATGATCCCTATCATTTAATATATAGCAATCCAAATAAAATATAAATATCCAGCAGGTTCGCAATTAATGGTCTTATTTGGGTTTTGTGCAATGCAATCCATTGCAATAATACAATTATATTGAATCCCAGAGTACTTAAAAGATCATAAAAGTTATCTATATCATCAGTTAACCTCCAGCAATGGGCAGAAAGGACATGGCTAGAATATATACGAATGCACAAAATGAGAGAGAGAGAGAGAGAGAGAGAGAGAGAGAGAGAGAGAGAGAGAGAGAGAGAGAGAGAGAGAGAGAGTTAATGATACAATGTTTTCCCAAGTTCCACTTTTATGATCCGCAGCATTGAATCGACTTAAGGCACACAAAGATGATATCAGACAACAACATGGGCAAAATACCAAATAATATTTAGAGAAAAGGATGGAGTTGTAGAAAGAGGGAGAAGAGAGAGAGAGAGAGAGATGATGAATAAGAGAGAACTGGAAAGCGTTTAAAAGAGACAAAAATGAATCGAGGCAAGAAAGGCGGGAGATACACACAAAGAAACATTGTTTGTAAAGTTTGTTCTATCATCCTGTGTTATGTATTTGGAATAAGGAGAAATGAGAGCCCACAATCAGAGGTAATAGAAATGCTTGGTATGACCTCAAATCTACAAGCCAACGCCCTACAAATCTACAAGCCAACGCCCTACAAATCTACAAGCCAACGCCCTACAACCTTTGGTTGGCTGGAGTGAACTCATGAATAATTTCCAAGAGTCTTAATGATTTCATTAGCAGTGAATACTCTAAATGCTAATGATATTTCTTGATTTATGCACCTGAAGAAATCGAAGAAGGAAGACGCACTTTGTTGTGTGGACAGACATCTGCTTATGTTAGGAGTCACCCAATACACAAAGACATTGCTATTGGCAGCTGACAAGAGAACACAGGAAGTGCCGATCATGATTTGAAAGAGAATCCGATGTTTGGAGTCAGCTGCTTATTTGCTTGACATTATTCAGCGTTTGGCACCGAATGAACATATTTAACCAAAACTCTGCAATGAAGGCCATGATCAAAGTCAAAATATGGAGGATCACTTTTCCAAAACTAAAGGTTTTATCCAGGCTAATCAAATTGATTCTGTCCAAACAGAAAAAAAAACAAAAAGAGATTGGGGATATTTATTACTTGTTTATTTTTCTGTAGATAAAAAAACAGATTTGGAAATTTTAGAAACATTAATGATGAGCCAATTTGAAATTCCCAAAAGAAGTCTAAAAGGTGTAAATTTAAACCATTTTACAGTTGTCAAACAGCAGCAATTTCTTTATAATGTAATGTTTCTTATAAAATATTGACCTTATCAGTCATGACTTTTATGTTGATCAAAGTTTCATTGAAAACAGTGGTGTCATTCCATATCAAATCAACAAATTCTTAGGGCAAAAATATCATGACCATCATGGATTTTGTTCAAATTTGGCACAATTATAGATTTTTATGAAACAAATTGAAGTTTACACTGAAGTTTGGTTGCATGAAGTCAGAGATACATTTCTCCGTTTTTATTTTTGTTAGATGAAGTATTATAAATCATTACTATTTAAATTTTTAAGACTACTTTTTACCTTCATCTTAAATTTTATTAGTTGCTTTTTTATCTAACTTTTGCTCAGACCGATTACACTCCGTGAGCAAATAGTGTTGATCAGAAAATAAAGAATAAGCCTCAGCTGGGACTTGAACCTACATCCCCTAGCCATGATAATACTTCATCTATCAAAATAAACAAAAATGGAAAAATGTATTAAATAATGTAATACCAGATGTTGTAAAACAAACTATCAGAAAGAAGGATAGGTTTATGGGTGTTATTTTTTTGAGCTTCTGCTCCTAGTGAAGGCTCGGTAGTGTAATTGGTAAAGCAGACCGGGCTAAACGGTGCTTCCCATGGTTAGGAGATGTTGGTTTGAGTCTCACACGAGGCTTATTCTTTATTTTCCAATCAATGCTATTTGCTCACTGACGGAGGGTAAATCGGTCTGAACAAAAGTTGTGATAAAAATGTAACAAATAAAATTTAAGATGAAGGTAAAAAATGGTTTGTATTTACTAGTCTTTAGGTTGCTGATATCATGTGACCGAGTCTTTGTTTCTGACAATGCATTTTGATTATCAGAAGTTGATGGACCATTTATTCATTTAACTGCTGACTGGAAGCATCTGTACATATACAGATCAATTATTTACACTGATAGATACAGTAGAGGTTTTGAATGGAGATTCATTGAGTGAAGAGGATTTGATTTCACGAGGAACAAAAACTCTTCATTTCTGGGTTCCACAAGAAAGCAAAAAACATTTCAATATCAAGAAAACTTCTGTCATTTATTTCTTGCAAGAAATAACTTTTATATATTTTGTCAGTAAACCTGTAGATATAGTTTTCAATCCATTTCTAGTTTAATTCTCTCTAGATGTTCCTTGATTGTGGCCCTGTACCAATTTTGGCTTAGATCAACAAATATTTCAATATTAGCGCCAGAATGGAAACTATTTCAGAATAAAGCAGGAATCTTATCAAATAATAACAATTACCAAAAAGGCAAATTCCAATATTTGAATTTATGAATAAAACAAATTTAAATATATTTTCCATTTTATTAATTTAGAACAGTGATTCCCAAAGTGGGTGCTACCACCCCCTTGGGGCACTGGAAGACTCAAGAGGAATGCTGGAAGGTAAGGAGGTGGTAGTGGGGCATTGTAAGACAAGGTGCAAAGAATACCATTCAATACCGCCTACCTCATGTACTTTTAGATATTTTTGTACAATTATATTTTTGGTTAAAAAATAAATGCTTCAACTAAAAAAAATTTTTTGACTGACTTTACGGGGAGGAGGCACCGACTTGATAAATGCTCTAAAAGGGGGTAGAAGTCCAAAAAGGTTTGCAAAACACTGATTTAGAATATACTAAAATAATAGTAACTGATCATGCTATTCTTGCCTAATTTCTATCATGTTGTCAATCTCTTTCAAAGTGGATCATTTATGTACTAAGAAAAATGTATTGATCTATAGCTTTTGTCTTTTCCTTTTTGTAAACAATAATACAAAATCACATCATTTTTATCATGTCATCTCGGTGCACAAAAATACATTTAATTCAAGTTTTCCTCTGAAATGTTCATTTGTAAGACTGTCCTGTCTGTGTATATGATATAATAGGAATATACAGATATATTAGAAAGAGTTTTTTTAATAAGAAACATCCTTCATTGTGTCAACACAGTTTGCTTTAATAGGTCAGGTATTCAAGAAAAAGAAAACAGTCTGAAATACTGAGCTACAAAATCTATTTTTTCTTCATTTTATACTTCCAAGTCTACATCAGATAACTTTATTACTTTCACTTGATTGTGGGCTAAACTTGAATTTGTAGTTTTCCAAAATAGATATTTTACCAAAAGATAGTGGAACAGTATTAGTTTATCACAGTTGTCACAATGTTAACATTATATTTTATATTGTCACTGTATTTCTAATCATTTACATCCAATAAGTCTAGGAAAAGTATTTTGGAAAATAGAAAAGATATTGATTGAAGAGGCAGCTTTGTTTCAAACTGATTCTGATGGGAATAATGGTTGGTATGTGTATCTTAAAAGCAGGATCAGATTAAGTCAGTGCAAGGCCTGTAGCATATGTTATAAAGAGGCCCCAAAGGCCATAATATTAAAACAAGTGCAGGATCACTGAATTGGAATTGATAGCTTGGAAGCATTTAGCGCAAGGTCCTTGAAATTGCAGGGCCTGTAGCAGATAGTTAATCCAGCACCGCTTAAAACCGAAAATGTTCAATTGTTAATCACTGCTACCAAAGGTTTAGGTTATTCATGTGTTCACACATTTATATGTATCTATCTATGTATCCAGACTTCGCCCAGCCCTAACCGTTCATAGTAGAAACTTAAAATATTGTACACACTCCGCTCAATGAGTAGGGGAAAATGCTTTTTTTTGTTTTTGAAAATTCCCCCATAATAGGTTTTTAGAGGGGGTTCAATTTTATCTATCTATGAATCCAGACTACATAGCAAAGGTAGCATAAGCTACGGGCCCTAACCATTCATAGTAAAAACTTAAAATGTTATACATACTCTGCTCAATCAGTAGGGAAAATGCTTTTTGGTTTTTTTTTGAAAATTCCACTACAAAAAAGATTTTTGTAGGGGGTTCAATTTTCAATGTAAGCTCATGCTAAATTGGTCACTGATTTGTGCCTGCTTGTTTTTTTGAAAATTCAGAAATCTTTTAGTGATCACAGTCCAACTTTTTAATTGATCATCCCCAACTCAGCATATATGGGTGGCAGGGATTCATAATTTCCCTAGGTATGCTAGTTTCAGTAAAAATCTGTCCTCATTTTTCAATACAAACGAAAAACTGGATCGAACAATGTTCCTCAAACTGAGTGGATCCTATTTAAAGCTCTTGTAGCAGTAGCTAATTTGCCTTATCTTCATTTCTGGTCATGGCTAATCATTGAAAAGGAAAAAGCTGTTTACAAACTCATGGGTAAGATTGTTATGGCTTATTTATCATGGGAGTAATATCTGTAGCATTTTATTATATTAAGCAGCAACAAAATTAACAATATCATGGCCAGACAATCTGCAATTCCAAATATATTGGGTCAGAAATTGTATCTAAATCACAACACATTTTTGTAGGTGACTGTATTCACATGTTTAATATATTAGGTGTGTGCAAAGATTTCCAGCAAAAAACAGTGTTCAACCAGTGCCAGATTAACTATATAGCAAAAGTAGCATAAGCTACGGTCCCGCAATTTCAAGGGCCCCGTGCTAAATGCTTGGAAGCTATCAATTCCAATTCAGTGATTCTGCACTTGCTCTATTACTAGTACTATATGAATGACTAGGTGTTTGAGGTTAGTGATTTTAGCCAATTATCACCTTTGATTGGAGTTATTATTCTAATATAGTAATTATGGGGAGAGTGGTATCTATGGGATACATATACAGCACATAAATATGAAGGTATTTGAAACTGAAGTCATAGCCACTGTACCAGGATAAAAATGAAAAAGTAATACTATTACTGAAATGTCAGATATATTTGTTGTATTATTATAGCAAATGAAAAAAATTTAATTACTTTACAAGTAAAAAATGTTTTAATATTTATGTGTATCTTAATTTTTGGCCCCTGTATAACATATGACACACTAGCTTGATCTGGCCTTGTTTTCAACTGTGTATTTAGTCTCGAGTTTTCAAAAACAAAGATTGCTGGGAACTTTTGCATACAACTAATTCTTTGTTTTACAGGGTTATGCTCAATGTTATAGAGGCCTCCCTTGCGGCGGAGAGGTGGAAATGGACTTGCCCAGAGGAAGTGGTGTCTGTCTTGTGGAGGGTGCGGGAAGCAAGAGCCGAAAGAACGAGACAGATGTAGACGCGGTGGAGCGACAGTGTTGAGCACTAGCAACCTGGATGTGGCAAGCTTTTGGTTATAAAAGGCCAGGCAGCGATGGTTTGTCAGTTTGTTCTTGCCTCACCAACTGAAGCCATGTTGGAGTGTATTTGTACTGTGAATTACGTTGTAGCGGCTCAGAGTTTGTTATAGTTTACTGGTGATAAGCGAGGAAGTGTCCCTTGAAGGAATCGTTCCGGTGCTGACATACCGTTTGACTTATTGCATCAAACTTTGTCAGCGTTTTTCCCCTCCCCCGTGGAAACTACAATAACATGGTGCGTTATAATGCGGCTGGATGGTGAACCCCAAAATATTAATCTAGCTCCAAAATAGCTAGATTTAACTCCAGAATAGCTAAATTGATTGTGGCTCAGTTATAATGCGGTTGGTTTTCTTGGACTCCAGCACCCACGTTATAACGGGGGGGGGACATCTGTATCAGTTTTTGACCAATTCCCTTCCTTTCCTAAATCGATTTTCTTGGAGTTCTATATTGCCTTCAGGTTGCTTGTGTCTCTGGAACAAGCAGCACCAAAAGACAATTAGGTTTTTCCTCAAATAAGGTAATAATAATAGATGTCATTTTTCACTCTGATAAGATAAAAATATCTTTGTATTCAATAATGGCTTTGTACAGCTGGTTTAATGTAGCACTGTATTGCCCTCTTGTTATACTATTTGTTCTTTTCATCTGGAATTGGATTATATTGAAGGGAAACTGGTACAAATGAATCACCACTCAGTTTTTCTGCTTTTTACTATTCTCTTAGAATCTACTTATATAATGAACAGTGATTTTTTTTTCTCCATTTGACTCTATCCATAATAATGGACTCTTCTACTTAAAGGTAACACCTTTGCTGACAAAAATATATCCTACCCAGCATGTGAAACAAATGGACTCTTCCATTGAATTCAGTTCAGTAGTTTCTTTTCTAAAAAAAAAAAGTCATAGAAGTTCAAATATATCTTAATTTTTTCACGAGGATTAAATAGTATTGTAATGTTAGGATAGAGTGCCATGAGTTTCAATTTCATCATCAGCCGTTATTAGTCCACTGCTGGACAAAGGCTTTTCCCATCTCCTTCCATGATGACCTAGCTTGTGTTAGCCTTTGCCACGTCCTGCCGGCAAACTTTTCTATCTCGTCCCTCCATCTTGTGTCTGGTCTCTTCCTACTTCGTTTAATGTCCCATGGGCACCAATCTGATAGTCTTTTCCACCATCTATTGCTAGGTGACCAGCCCATCTCCATTTTTGCTACTTAATTATTTGTATAATACCCTTCACTAGTCCTCCCTCTGTTCCATGTTGATGTTTTTCTATCTCTTAGAGTTATCCCTAGCATTGCTCTTTCCATGGATCTCTGTGCTATTCTAAATTGGCTTTCAGATCGTTTTGTTGATTTCAATGTTTTGCATCCGTATGTCATTGCTGGTATTATGCAACCGTTGTATACTTTATGCTTTAAGCACATTGACAGGGTGCTCTTCAAAAGGTCTGTTCATACCAAATACTTTCCAACCTATCGTTATGCGTCGCTTTATTTTGCAGTCGTGGTCTTTCTCTAACTTTATTACCCGTGCCAGGTAGATGTATTCATCAACCTCTTTTAAAGTCTCTCCTATCTTTATAGTCTTTTTGGGGACTTTATCGTTGAACATTACTTTTGTCTTTGTTATGTTCATCTTTAAGCCTACTTTTTTTACTTATTTAGATCAGTTAACATGTTTTGTAATTCTTCAATCGTAAGTGGCTTAAATATTCTACATCTATGTTTATTCCCATTCCCTCCCAGTCAGTTTTCCGAAAAATGCTTTCAAGACTTGCAGTAAATAGTTTAGGTGATATTAGAATATAAAAAAGTATTAGTTAATTGATTTGCTAAAACAAACCATCTCTGCTATTAGAACATTTTGTGAAAAAAAATAAAAATAATATAAATTGTATATACAAGCACACATCATAACCATCATATTTACACAGTATCTAGGGCCTTAAACCTCTGCGGTGGTGTAATAATCATAATTCTTCTTAAAATCATTTGCATCTGTTGATAGCACTACACATTCCGGTAATCTATTCCAAAGTCCCATCACTCTATTGCTAAAAAAGAATTTTCTGATATTCAATCTACTTCTATTTGCTTCTACTGTATATGTGTGGCCTCTCAGTCCCTTGTACCCACTTCTAGTATAAGATACATCAGGGTTTACTACTTCTAAACCATGCATAATCTTGAACATTTCTACAGGGTGTCCCTAAAGTCTGGACACATAGGCAAAAGACACATAGGCAAAATGTATATTTTCAATAAAAAAAATTTGAACACCATTTTATTTAACTGAAATATTAATAAATAACATCTTCAATGTGTTTTCCACCATTTGTGATGCAAAGTTCAATGCGCTTTGCGTGATTCACATGAACCTGATGCATTAACTCCACATTTCCATCAATTTGAGCACATTCATTTATGATACGTTCCCTTAGGTGTTTCTTAATTTTTATAACTTTCTTCTTTGGACAAACTCATATTTAATCTATGGGACAAAAAAAATAGTTAGTTATAAATAGTGATATTTCCTATGTGTCCAGACTTTAGGGACACCCTTTATTAAGTCTCCCCGATATCTCCTATTTTCGAAAGTCCTACCACTATTGCTAAAAAAGAATTTTCTGATATTCAATCTACTTCTATTTGTTTCTACCATATATGTGCGGCCTCTCAGTCCCTTGTATCCCCCCTTCTAGTAAAAAATACTTCAGGGTTTACTACTTCTAAACCATGTATAATCTTAACCATTTCTATTAAGTCTCCCCGATCTCTCCTATTTTCTAATGATGTTAACCCTAACACTTTTAGCCTATCCTCATAACTCATACTTTAATACCAGTACTAACTTAGTTGCTCGTCTCTGGACTTTTTCTAAAAGATCATCTCTCTCCAAGTATGGTGACCATCTCTGCTATTGTAATGGGAGTAGATCAAACTGCAAAGTGCCAATGCATTGAAAACTGAGAGTCAAGTTTGAATGACAAGAAACGTTTTGGGTTCAATCATTGGTTGTGTCTGAATCATTAGTTTGTTTGCACCTTTTTGACAAGACTGAATTATGTAGAAACCTGTCATAAGATGACCCAGCTTACATAGACAGATAATCTGAATGTAGTGAGTGACAGTTGGTCAGCTTTTAGAACAGACAAGAACAAGACTAAGAGAGCAAATAACTGAAGTTAACATAAATACTGTATATGTCAGCATATGAGTTAACTTTCTAAGCATCCATTTCCAACCCCCTAATGGATCATATTAATTTGTTTAGACCCTATGAACTTGTCACTCTAATGGATGCAATGCTGCCTTATGTTTTGAGAGTCGATTTAATTGGCAAATATTGGACTAAACTTGAATTAGCACCTTAGTTTTGGGGTTGACTTGAAATATACATATATACTTGAAATAGGCTATTTTTGACAGCAGTTAATTGCGTCATTCAGCCAGCTTCGATGGTAGTTAAATTTGGTATGTCCGATATCAGAATAAAGATTATTTTTTAAAATATTGATATTCTCGGATGTGACCATCTTTATACTTTTGCTACTCTTTGAGAGGAAATTTTTTCTAACACCAGTGGGGGTCTGAATTTGTAGTTTGTGGCTGCCCTCTGGTTTTACTGCACCAAGATGACGTTAGCATTTTCTTATCAGGGCATTTTGAGCAATGAACGTCAGTATCCACTCTATGTATGTTGTTCCGGATTCTATAAACCTCTAGTAGATCAGCACGTTTTCTTCTGTATTCAAGTGTCTCTAGATTAAGTTGTTTTAATCTTTCAGTGTAAGATATATCTCCCAATGATCTTGGTGGCTCTTCTTTGAACTCTTTCTATGGCATCTGAGTTGTACTTCAGGTTATATGCCGGCATATATGGTATATAAATGCAATAAATGAAACAACGATCTCAGGATACAACCAAGAAAGAAGTCCTTTTATAACCAATGGAAGACCCCTCTAACATGTTGAGTTTTCTTTGTACTGTAGAAATGTATGATTTTCTATGTAACTTCCATTGTAAAAATGTAATTGTAATCTGTAGAGAAATGAGGAAAGACACTGGAGTATGAGGAAAGTGGTTAATCAAATATGTGGATGCCGGATTAGAGACAAACTGATGATAGCTTCTTTCTCAGAATCAGAAAAATTTATTTCCATCTTTTTGATCTTTTGAGAACATGTCGTTAATGAGAGACTAAAGAAATTAATGGTCTCTCTAACAACTAGATATTAGAATTATATCATATCTCTTTGTTAAACTAAAGAAAGTTAGTAAGTTTGAGAGTTTTATATATTCAATGTAGGAAATAGAAGAAAAATATCACACTACCACTATAGTTTTTCTTTATACCAAAATGTTTCGTCGTCTATGACCAGGGTAAAAATCTAAGAAAGTAGTTGGTATTTATTTGCAGAGCTATAGATACAAAACATGACACAAGATTTTGTTTGGTGTGGTTAGATGTTGAAAGATTCCTCAGTTTTTACTACAGACATCAGGGTGTACTCCTGGCTCTACACTTCTTAGTGGAATGGATGTTTGCTGTCTGGGATTCCTGGTCAGCAGGCTACAATTATTATTATTGGGGTGGGGGTGGGGAGCATGCATCATCTCAGCAGGAGGTGATTGAAAACACTAAAATAAAACAAGCATCTATTTCTGCTGCAAATGTAGTTTTAGACTCTCCAAAAGAAGACGACAAAAGATAGATCCCAGAATTGAAACTAGTTCATATCTTTTGAAATAGAATCAATCTGAAATAACCTTTGTATCTAGAAATCAGCCAAAACACCACACAAGATTAATCTATTGTAGTGGTCATCAAAATTGACATTTGCATCTAGAAATCAGCCAAATCACCCTACAAGATTAATCTATTGTAGTGTCCATCAAAATTGACATTTGCATCTAGAAATCAGCCAAATCACCCTACAAGATTAATCTATTGTAGTGGCCATCAAAATTGACCTTTGCATCTAAAAATTAGCCAAAACACCATACAAGATTAATCTATTGTAGTGGTCATCAAAATTGACTGTTGCATCTAGAAATCAGCCAAAACACCCTACAAGATTAATCTATTTGCAAATCCCAAGTATCTTCCATGATGATCATGTTACATGGCAGAAAAAATACCCAAATCTCATGCTGAGTGGTCCATTGCTTGACTTCTGACCTCAGTATCGGGAAGCATAGAGAATGTCTCTTGATTATCGGGCAACACCGTCCTGGGATATGTATGATATTAGTGACCTGAATGATATGCTGACAGAGCAATTTGTATACATATCATTTTCTTAATTTGTTTGTCCTGGATTGATGCTGTTTACATATATTCGTTTCAGTTCAAGTTTATGTCATGACTATAAAGAGAACAGCATAAACATAAAATGAAGGATAATGGGTAAAGATATTTGTTATGTAATGAAATGATATAATATCCCCAGCCTTAAAAGCTGAAAGTAATGCTGAAAAACATTTTTGTGGTTAATGAATATTTGAATAAATATCAAACTTTCATTGACTCTTGTTTATATTTCAATGTTATTGAATGATATAGTTTTTATTTTCCAGTAAAAACATCAAAATATCTGTAAAATGAGAGTAACTTGTCAGAGAAAAAGGCCATTTGTTTCTAAGAGTGTAGGAAATGTTACATTCACAATAGTTATATGAATAGGTATGAACAAGCCTATTGATATTTAGAATAGAGTGGCAATCTATAATACTGTAGTACACTGAAAATTCTTTTCTTGTAGATGATCATTTTATAAAACCTTACGTATAAAGTACTATGGGTGGAATCTCTTAGCCAACAAATTACAGTTCAAATCACTCAGGCAAATAGTTAAACAAGAGTCAGTGTACAGAAATTTAAACAAACTTTTATACAAGAATTAACAGCATTTGTTGAAGTAAAGTAGACATTTCCAGCTAGCTTAATAACTGAATTCTTGCGGTGGCCATCTTTGACAAACTTCTCATGTTTCCTTGTCAGAATGGATGTACAGAACATTGCAACTTTTGGATTAGTTTCTTCTTTAGATCAAAGGAAGAAATGGCTTTCAAGAACAAGTCTATTTTCTGTGAGTCTTTCTTGTTATCAAGAATGGAATTGCCAGCAGAATTCAGTGACATGCACTTTAATAGCTGGAAAGTACCAGTCTCTATTGTTTGTTGGTCAACAACTGAAGATAAGGAGGCCATCTTTTCTGCTACCTTCTGTCATCATCCTTGCTGTATCTTCTGTTACTGATTAAACATAACTGCTTTTCTGCAAATCACTTTCAAAATTGTCTTTTTTTTACTATTTTTAAAATGTTTGGTCTCTAACATACAAATGTTTATATACTGAGTAGCTTCCTGTTTATTAACTTTGAGAAAAGATCTGCAATATCATCTGCTCATATGCAGAAGGTCCTGGGTTCAATTCCTGGTATGAGCGAAGAGTGTGGAAAACTCTTCATTAGGACAAATTTCCCTGTGACGCAGCAGCTAATTGAGTACACTCTAAGCTGTGTGATTAGGGTGGAGGTATCCCTTCGCTGGACTTGCATCACCGAGGGGGTTGGTCATAAAAACTTGTAGAAATAAAGTCCTGGTTTCGACCAGACTAGAAACTTGCAATGATCACTAAGTTGAAATCGGGTCTTCTATCCATTGGGAGTTGTTTCTTAAGAGATGGGACGCGTTAATACCTTACCTTTTATTACCATAACTATTACTAGTATAATCTATGGATATGTCACAGTACATTTTAGCAATAAGGCATAAAACACAAAGTAATCTATATATTTGTTAATATATCATACACAAAAGAAAGATAACTGTTAGCTTTCTTTGTTAATGATCAGTAGTGAACTCTCCAGTTTCAGGAGTCCCTTTTGTCTGATATTTTACTGTGTTCAAATTAGTTAGCGGTTTTGCCATCCTAGCATGTAGATGTCTATGTTCGAGTGTAAATAAGAAGGGAATTGAAGACCAAGAAGTGTATGCGTTTATATTGTGTTATATCGACGTTGACAGTGAACAAGTGGATCTACAGAGCTCAACAATATTAATGATACAGAAATAAAAGGATCATATTACCGTTTATGACAATGGCTAAGTGATTAAGACATCTATTTATACTTGAATAAATAGAAAAACTTGTAAAACATATTCCTTTTCTTTGAGCTTGTGGTTCTTTTCTTTTATATTTTGGGATGATTTGACTGTGGAAGTCAATATGAATGGCAGATGACTGGTTTGAGTACATCCAAACTTTGTGGATATTGTGTCCTTATTTGTTGTCATTGATTGGTAGAGACAGAATTTATTTTATTTCATTAAATTTTAAAAAGTCATTTTTGTCTAAATTATTAATATTCAATTGTTCTATTGTTCTTATTCTTGTTGGTGGTGGGGACAACGTCAACTCCAATTTGGACCAGAGTTTGACAATAGCAATTGAAATCCATCCTTCATTATATTTTTCTTTAGTTTCAAAGACCAATTTTGCTGTCCTACTAGAAATGACCTAAATCAAATGACTATTTTTATAGTTATTATTATTGTGATGTAACTAAAACAGAACAATCTTCTTTGCTTTTGTGTGTTATATTATACTGTATCTCCCCATTTAATTACAAAATGGGTTTGAATATACTTGAAATAGGCTTTTTTTTGACAGCAGTTAATTGCGTCATTAAGCCAGCTTCAGTGTAGTTGGGATGGGTTTAAACTAATAAGAAAAATGGTAGTTAAATTTGGTATTTCCGATATCAGAACAAGATTATTTTTTAAAATATTGATATTCTCGGATTTGACCATCTTTTCACTTAGGCTGTTCCATGTGTTTGCCACTCTTGCCGAGAGGAAATTTTTTCTAACACCAGTGGAGGTCTGAATTTGTAGTTTATGGCTGTAGATGAAGTCCGCATTTCCTTATCAGGGCATTTTGAGCAATGAACATCAGTATCCACTGTGTGTGTGTTCTGAATTCTATAGACCTCTAGTAGGTCAGCACGTTTTCTTCTGTATTCAAGATTAAGTTGTTTTAATCTGTCAGTGTAGGATATATCTCTAAAGGAAAGATATTTTTTTTGACAGATTTCTTTTCTGCAAGAGATTATTTATATTTTTTGTTATTTTTAATCTACCGTCTTCTTACTGTGTAGTATAATGCTGGTTGTACTACTACATCACGCCGAGAGAGAAAGAGATGATGATGACAATCCTTTCTGGGTCTGTTGACGGGAGCTGAACTTTCTGTGGAGGGAAATTAATTTCGGAGAAAAGGCTCTCCCACGTAGGTGGAGAGAAAAGACGACAAAATACAGGTTCTTCAATTAGAAATCTGGGGTTTTATTTCCGTCGATATAAGATTCTCCTCTGGGCCGGATTACATCGAGGTACAAAATTCTGTTTCATTTAGTTTTCTAAATGAGTTAGTAGTAAACCAGAAAAGTGACCAAGAAAATCAAGGGTTCCTCCTCTTTCTTTCTTCCGTCCTGGTGAAAGAGCGTCCTACTTTGTCTCTGACCTGTCGCAACGGATTCAAATCTAAAACTGTCCTACTGCTTCTAACCGGCTCTCACCTCCCTCACCCCTGACGGGGAGGGGTCTCTTTGTGCGAACTGTTGCTAACCGCTTCAGATCTCAACTCCTTCCTATTTTCAAATCTGGGCCACTTTTAACGGTAATACGATCTGTCCAGTTTGTCATGTACGCAGTTTAACACAGCTCCCTCCTATTTTCAAATCTGGGCACCTTTTAATGGCTACCGGTAATACGATCTGGGTGCATTTCATTACAACTGTTTATATTATTTATATAAACAAGTCCCTATTTATTGTTCAGTCACATCTTATCACTTGCTACACAAATGAATGTTTTATTTGTCAAATATTCATACATTTATAGCATATTTTATTAGCTTTTCATTCTGACTGCTCATTACTGGGATTATTTCTCTTTTCCTTGGTCAATCAATGCGAGATTAACTCTTAGTTTTATATAAGAAAATGCAGATTTTAATGACAAGGGGAATAACTACTGATCAAAGAAACCTACCTTTCAACTGTAGATCATTTTTTAATTTATTCCATCTAACAAACTTTATTTCCTCCACAGCAGAGTTCTGTGTTGACAACAGAGTTAAAATGTCTATATACCAGCAGAGCAGCTATTTTCCTGCATGCATGTACAAAAGCCACAACAGAACATTTAGAACATTTTATTTTAGTGCGAAAAAAGAAAAAAGTATACAATTTGTATATACAAGCACACATCATAAAAAACATATTTACACAATATCTAGGGCCGTAAACAGTTGCGGTGGTGTAATAAACATCATAATTCTTCTTAAAATCATTTACATCTATTGAGAGCACTACATATTCCGGTAATCTATTCCAAAGTCCCAACACTCTAAAAAAGAATTTTGATATTCAATCTACTTCTATTGTATATGTATGTCCTCTCAATCCTTTGTACCACCCTTCTAGTAAAAAATACATCAGAATTTACTACTAAACCATGCATAATCTTGAACATTTCTATTAAGTCTCCCCGATCTCTCCTATTTTCTAACGATGTTAATCCTAACACTATTAGCCTATCCTCATGACTCCTACTTTTTAATTCCGGTACTAACTTAGTTGCTCGTCTCTGGACTTCTTCTAAAAGGTTTTAATCTCTCTCCAAGTACGGTGACCAAGCCTGTGCACAGTACTCAAGGTGTGGAAGGACATAAGTCTTATATAGTATAAGGAACAAATCTTTGTCTATATATGAAAAAGTATGCTTAATCAGTCCTAGCACCCTGTTCGCCTTAGCCGCAGCTCTGACAATATACCTGGAGAATGATAGTTTATAAGTTACTAAGAAAACATGACAGACATGGAATTACCAATTATGGTGGATCCTATCTTGGAGAATTATTGTAAGTGGTGAGAATAAATGGTTATGGGAGGAAACATGTAACATTGAAAAGAAAAAATTGGCACCCAATGTATTTTTTGTCTGACTGGCAAGGCAAGACAGACAATTTTAGAAATGAAGCTGATGGATTTAAACTGATGACAGATTATCGAATCTATACAAGAGATTGGACTAACTTCTTGAAGTAAATTTTGCTGAAAATTCTGTAGAAGTGATGACTGATGCTAAGGCAATCACTGATCAGGAAGAAATGACTTCAGAACAAAAAAATTGAAAATACAAAGAGAAGTAAAAAAAGGGAAGAAAAATAAATCATGTGACAATAACGACCAATATACAAATGATATAAACAACAACAATCTTAACATTTTTGAAATTTGTTTTCCTTTTCAACTAATTTGTAATGAGCGCTCTTCAATTTCTGTACATTCAATCTAATTCTATAAAATATTTTCTTTTTTCATATTCTATTTTTGACTAATATGTCAGTAGGGAAAAAGATAAATTCCAAAATGTGAAGAAGAATGAATGAAAGAAGAATGAATGAAATAACAAAGTGAATTTCTTTCCATAATGAACCAAATATAATGCCAACAGATTTAACAGAAAAACTTTAGCAACTTGTTGGAACAAACAAGGAATGAGGCACCGCCAAAGCCTTTATGGGGACCCTAAGCAGAATTTGATTTGCACACCCACAAGAGCTTGAATTTTTTTCAAAGGCCTTTGGGGAAAACGCCTTTGAAAAAGAATTTAATCTCTCTTGTGGGACATTTCAAGTGCTCTTTGAAGCCTCCTGGTGACCACAGGGCCCTAAGCAACCACTTAGTTTGCTTATTCTTCAAGCAGTCTCTACAAGGTATGCAACACAAGTTACCCTATGTATGAAATTATTGAAGGTATGGCTTGTCATATGATTGTCTGATAATCAGATTGAAAGTATGTCATATGATCGTCTGATAATCAGATTAAAGGTATGACGTCATATGGTCTAATAATCAGATTTTGACATTTGTGTAGCAATATGACCCCTATAGATAGATAGAATAAGTTTAAATGCGTATATTCAAAATTATGCAGTGTGTATATGGAATGTGTTTGTTAGGCCAGGAATTAGGCTATCTTATCAAATGGTAAACAAAATGAATTGTTTTTATTTGGTTGAAATTGAAATGTAAGGAATGTTATTAAAATGAAGGTTTTGTTTTGTTAAAATCTAGAATAACACAAAAAATGACAGACTGAATCCTGATTATGAAATGCTTGTACAAAAATTTAGAATAACATAAAGAATGTCAAAATTTAGATTAACAAAAAGAATGTCAGTTGATCTGGTTAAAGAATTTAATGACGCAAATATAAGGGAAAGTTTTAACGTCACGAAAAGATCACATGTTAAAAATGTGCATACCGATAAATAGGGGTGAAAATGCAAGGAGAGGGACTGTTGAGTTGTGAAATAATGTCGACAAACAGACAAAGTTAGCTGCTACTGTGTT
>VCCN01002735.1:4213446-4253688 GCA_006491835.1 Architeuthis dux | reverse complement strand
CACACGAACGGAGAATGAACTCCAAGCGATATCCAACCAGTTCCAAATCTACACACCAGTACAACACACAAGTAGGTTGTGTATATGGGGTTTGATGATACCCCATAACGTAACATTTGCTCCTCTTATTTATCAGGGATATTTAATTGATGAAATATGAAATATTGGTTACTCCTCCTCTTGTAACAGGAATGCTTCCAATGCTGGGGAAACCCTCTTCCTGGCCATTTGATTTGGTCATAATAAAGGTTGGGGTGTAGGGTGTAATTTGAATTTTCGTAATTCAAACATGTTTTCCCTTAACGTAAGTGTAAAGGAAAACTGATCGTTCATGCCTAGCCGAATGCTTTCTTGATGCATGCAATGTTTTCACCCTTTTCATACTTCTTTACTACTTCCAACCTCTATTCTAAATAAAATAACATATCATATAATGAGATACAGGAAGTAAAACAGCATTTGTAATAACATTATATTTTAAATGAAAGGGAGTATTTGTTGTCTTCTGCTGCCTAGCTTAGGCCCAGCATTTTTACAGTTTCCAAAGCGTACCCCGTATAATGTTCAACCCCCTAATTATAGATTTAAAAATTGGTCTCAAAAAGCCAAACATTACATGAGTATATACAGTATATGCAAATCTTATATACATATGGTATATGCAAATCATAGCAAATTGATTAACTGTTGAATTGGTTATTTATTTAAAATAAAATGCAAGACTAGGTCAATTACTTAATGTGGATATATATTCTTTTAATAACAATAACTTTTGTATGGTTAGACCAGGAAATTATTGGGTTGTGCATTTTGTAGCTTCCAAGAGCGGCTGGAAATATTGACAATTCTGTTATTTTTCAGCTGATCTATTCTACAGTCTTCTTCAGGTGCACAATGTGTAAGGAGAGATAGGTGTCTCTTTTACCAGAAATAATTGGCAAAGAGAAAATAATGGAGGCAAATATACTGATTGGATCAGTCCATAGCCATCAACTCATACAATACAGATAATTCCATTGTCAGCTAACCACGTAGCATTGTTTTGTGTGTCAGACTATCAATAAACAAAATTCAACATATTATTTCCTCTTTTTGTCTAGATACATAAACCAATTTAAATTCTATTCTTTCAGTCATTTCTTTTCTGTTGAAACTTGCCAATCATTATGAAGAAGAAAAAATAGATGAATATTCAATGTCATTTGGTATTATTCTTTGGAAACTTATTATTTTCAACTTGTCAGCTAAGCAGATTAGAAACCGTCAACCAAAACTGTCAAAATAGGTTTCTTCAGTTATCAAGTTGGTCCGGCTGGCTATGTATGTATCACGCATACTGATCACCAATGGAGCTAGAGGTCTGAAAATTTCAACATTTACTCATTATGTCTAGAAAATATTTCCTTTTATTTTTTAAATTCCACCCCCCCCAAATAGATTTTAAGTGGGGGTTTCAATTTACAATGTAAGTTTATACTAAATTGATCCTAAGTTTGTACCTGCTTATTTTTTGAAAATTTGAAAAAAAGATGAGAAATAACTTTTTAATTGATCACTCCCAACACAGCATGCTGCCAAAATATGTTGGTAACATGACGGTTTCTATTGAGTGACTAAGCAGACCTGTTTTATTATTCTTTGGAAACTTGTCAGCTAAGCATATTTGATTTGTTTCTTTTTTGTGAATATTTTTATTTCTATTCCTAAAAAAGCCAAATCACTGGAAATAAATTCCTAAAACAATGACAAATAAAGAAAGATATTTTATCAGTGTTTTCGAGTATCAAAAAGTTTATTCAATTTTTCATAGAAATATCACAGTTGTTTTTACAGTAATAAAGGTTTAACAAGATTTCACTCGATATAAGAAAATGGTGGCAATTTGATTATTTCAATTCCAAATTGTGGGCGTATATAAAAACCTTTCTGCTAACTTTTTTCATGATATTAATTTCGGAATCCAAGTTTCTTTTGTATTTGTGAGATTTAACATTTTTTTTGTTTTATGTATAAAAAGGAACTTGTTAAGGAATTTTAGTATTAATAAAATATCCTTTTAGTATTCTTTTTACTTTCTTATTGTAGCATCTATTGATAAAATCCTGCTAAAGCTGACTAATAGCTTAAATAATTAATATCTTTTCTAAATATCATATGGAGGAATGATGGAATATTACCTCTGTTTGATTTCAACTGATCTGCAATTAAACCAGTATATATCATTACTTTAAGTGCGCTTCTATAGAAAACATCTTGTAACCATATAAATTCAACTTTATGAAGACCGTTTTTTCTATCTTTGTGACTTTATTTGCATTATGTATTTTTTATTCTTTTACTAAGGATATGAATGATATTATTACCAATGAAAGAAAATATGGTATTGTTAAGAGCATGTCGAAATTATTGTGTAAGGGTTTCCATACTTGCAAAAGAAGCAGCAAACAGGAAATGCTCTCTTAAAGAGAGGCGACCATCTTATTAATACAGTGACTCCCATTTGATAACAGATCAGTTTCTGCTGGGCATTTCGGCTGTACAATGTTCGCGATATAAAATTGGTTAACAAACAACTATTGGCTTGTTGTTTATAATACCCACTAACACGGCAGAAACTCCAGTTGCTTTTTGAAGTGAAGCAATATTTTTCCTAGAAAATTGGTGACCATATTATTATATGATGATCTTATGTAATTGAAGATGGGTATGGATTAAGAATATGTATGTAAAGAAGAAGACCGATGTGTTGATAGAACAAGATATCTTTTAATACTATGTTAGTAGCAGCAACCAGTGATGTCACAGCAAGGGGACATAATTGGCTTTGGATCTGGTATTACTACGTCAGTAGTAATTGTATATATAACACATAAGAAATAGAGGTATTATAGATAAACAGAAAAAAAGAATAGAAACTGTCATTCATAACTTGGCAAATCTCTGATATTGCAGATTTGGAGAGAACAAATCTTGTATCAGTATGACTGAATGAAATGAGTGTGGAGTTTGGGGTAGACTGATGCTTGTATAATGGTCATATAGCAACAATAAAGGGCTTCTTTTTTCCCCTCCCTGTTTTATGATATATCAACTTTTTCAACATGGAGTTTTTTCTTGATTATAAAATTTTATATGAAAAGCAAAAAAACAATAACTGTATTTTAGATTAGAAATGAGTGAATAAATTTATGCCATATGAAGTTACTGGAAAATTGTTAAAAAAAAAATTAAATAATTTTCAAGTTGGTTAATTAAATGCTTTGATCAAATTTATTTGAAATGGAATCAAGCCTGAACTATTAAAAAAATAATTGGTCTAGATCTTCAGCAAGTTCACAATCTTTGAAATCTGTCACTTCAATTCACATAATCTTTCATTAGAAGTGGAAGAGAAAACAAATCAGTCATCAAAATTTTCTCCTACTTGAACTTTCAACGAAAATATTGATTTTTATAATTCAAGCACAAAACATAGAGACTAACATCGGTGTGGTTTGTGTAACTTCTATTTTAACTTGGATTTATAAAGGCTTCTCAAAATAGGTTTAAAGTTTACAGTTCTCATTTTTCGACAATTATAAATACAATTATTACAATCAGAAGCAAGGGAATGCAGAGCTGCCTGCTCTCATACGGGATGAGTATTTGGACATATCCTGGCTAATTGTTCTTCTCAGTGAATTGTTCAAACAGAGAATTTTAGTAGTACATCAATAGTGAAGGAATGCTGTTGCCCCTCCTCCAAAAAGGGAACGCCATTCCCACAGCATCTAGACCACTGATTACAATCATAATTCATTAGTGAACAAAGTCTCAGCAGTCTTCCAATACCTTTCTTAATATCTTTTTTTGCTTTACTAGGCATGATTGTTATTATTATTATTCACATTGGTATTAAATGGCAGACATCATAACTCCTTCCTTGTTCCCACACCTTTCTCAATATCCTTATCATCTCCAAAAGAATTGTGGTTTAGATAATTCTTATTTTACCTGGGATTTCTATTTCTTTCTAGTCTTCTCAAAAGAGATTAAGGGATAATTCCCATTAAACTAGGGGTACAACTATTACTCTCATAATAAAGGAGTTTCTGGGTCTAATGAGAAAAATCAATTGTCATTGTGTCTTGATGATGTTTATTTGGACATATCTGCCAGGGAGGGTGGACGTTTTATACCCGTGCAGGCGCTTTGTTTAAAATGGTGCAGGCCTCATTGTTAAATATTTAGGCAGCCGTGGGTGGGGGTCACAGATTTGATCCCCACAAGTGATAAACAGGATATCAACCAAAACCCAAACTGCAGGTGGCTGGAAAACCAGCATGGGACCATAAAAGCGACACAGCGCCCTCAGAGAGAGAGAAAGACACACACACACAGAGAGCGCCTAGGCTTTGGGAGACAAGACCAATTTCCCTGTAAGAAAGGTCTGTCGGCTCTCATTATCCCACTCTTCATTCTCCACCACGGCATGATGTATCTGATGCAATAAAAATATATCATCATATTGTTATAAACCTTCCTTTTTCTTGAAGTTCAAGATGGCTATAAAACATCATGTTTAAAAAACAATAAGAAATAAGAGAATTCATAAAAGAAATAAAATCATAATAAAGGAAGATAATTTATGTAAGCCATACTTCTGTAAAAATGGTGGAAAGTAAGTGTCCAGTTTAGCATCATTGTTACATTGTAAATAGAACCACCCTCCTAAGACCTTTAACAAAAATTTCTCAAAATTGACAAAACGACGAAGGTGTAATGGATAACCTAAAACTGAGAGAAACAAATTTTTCTCTGAGAACGGTGTAGCAATCTAAACCGAATCTTGACCAAAAAGCCTTCAAATTTTACTCAATTCCTTTATCGATTTTTACATATAATTTTACAGACGATGTTAATTACAGAATACTCAAAGTGGTAATGATTCTGTTTGGGAAAAAACCTCTTTTACTCCTATAAGTGTTATTTCAAATAAAGCGAAAACATGAAAGAAACTTTGCTTCTTGTCAAAAACTTTAAAAAACAATGTTAAACTGTGTTATTGATTCTCCACTCAATTGAAAGAGTATTTTTCTTGTCTGCTTTTCATCAAATAACTATGATGACAATTTTATTTTTATAGGCATCGGATTGTTATATCTGTTATTGTCTGCAATCGATTCAAGTATATACACACACACACACACACACACACATTTATAGACTTAGTAGATATATGAAGGAAATTCTCTTTATTAAAGATATCTGGCACATTATTTTTTAAATAAAAAAAATACATATCACTTTTTCTCTGAGAAGGTTTTGAATATTTTGACAGCAACTTGAAGCTGCTCAACAGATGATTTTAAGGTCCTAGGTACAAAATATGTTTAAGTAAAAAGATCAATAAATTGTTTCTTCAAAAAAGAAGTTTGATTAATTGTATTTTCTGATGTAATCTCTCATCTTGACGGAACAATATTCTTCAAAACTTTCCCTTGATTTGTGATCAATCATTTTGGCACTGGAAATTCAGCAAAAAGATTTCTGAGGAAAGTTTGTAAATGAACAATGAAAGCATGAAATAAAATTAAATAAAAAGTAAAAATAAATAAATGAATAAAGTAATAATTTTAAAAATATGTTTGATTAAAAATTATGTAAAATTCAAAAACCCTCTTTATAATCTGTCAAAGAAGAGGGAAAAAGAATCCTCAGTGAGGTGAAGTGTAAACATTCAATTCCTTCATCTCTGTCCATGATATACTTCTAGTATGATATGAAAATGGGTAAAATTTCTATAATTAATGTAAGAATCAATACCGATGTGAAACATGGAAATTACCAAACAAGCTGAAAACCAACTTAGAGTAGCACAGAGAGCCATGGAAAGACCAATGCTAGGGATAACTAAGAGATAGAAAAAGATCAACATGGATCAGAGAAAGGACTAGATTGAAAGATATTATACAAATAATTAAGCAGCAAAAGTGGAGATGGGCTGGTCACCTAGCAAGAGATGGTAATAGATGGGGGAAAAGACTAACCGCTTGGTGCCCTTGGGGCAGTAAATGCAGTAGGAAAAGACCAGACACAAGATGGAGGGACGAGATAGAAAAGTTTGCTGGTAAGACTTGGCAGAGGTTAGCACAATCAAGGTTGTCATGGAAGGCTGCTGATGATGATGATGTATGTATCATAACCTTCAAAATGTTTGATCAATTGAACATTTTTATTTATAGTTTCTATAAGAACAAAATGGCAAAATCTCTGGAATTTGAAAAATTCTTTGTGGAAACAAATTGCTACTTGCAAACAAAACTATGCAGACTTATGTCAATAATAATTAACAAAGGGATAATTAACAACTAATCAATTAATTATCAGCTGATGAAAGCTATTAAACAGAAAGAAGTGTGAGAAAAGGGAAATGTAAAATGTCTATCCATGTGACTGCTTCATTCTACAAAATACATACTGTTAAATGATACCAATAGTTGTAAATTAGAATTTGATTCTTAAAGGTTTCAAAACTTTAAGAAGAACTCAAAATAAAATAGCATAGAAAGCATCAGTGGTTCTGATTCAAGGGATTCACAGCTGTAAATGAGAGATTAACACAATAGCTGAACAAATGCCTAGTAGAAGCAAACATGTGTGAATGGATGATGAAGGGAAGAACTACCATGATCCAAAAAGATATCCAAAAAGAAACAACCACAAGAAATTACAGGCCTATAATGTGCTTGCCTATGATGTGGAAAATCCTAACTGGACAACTTGCCAGAGAGATCTACTACTCACTTGAAAGCTGAGGAGGAGGACTACTCCCTTTGACCCCTCCATCATTGTTGGAGCACTAGGAATGGTACCAAAGAGCCTAGTAAAAAGGCTGGAAGAACTGAAAATCCAAGGAAAGAGACCATCCAAATGACAACTGGAAACAACTAAGGTGAATGCTGGATTATTGACGGGACTTGTTGTCACTTAATCTCCCGTGGAAGCTACTAGTCACTACAGTTCTAGTTAGTCACTCAATAGAAACTGTATTGTGACCAATGTCTTTAAGCAGCATGCTGTATTGGGGCTGATCAATTAAAAAAATGGAAAAGTGATGATCAATGAAAAAGTTACTCCTCTTTCCTTTTGTTCAGCTGTAGTCACCAAAAGCCCTCTAGCTCCATTGGTGCGGCATGTACGCACCACACATACATAGATAGATAGATAGATAGCCAGCCTCCCAGACCCACTTAAAAACTGGAGAAACCTATATTGATGTTAACGGTTTTGTTTGACATTTTCCAATAATGATAATATATTTGAATGTGAGGTTTCTGGACAAGAAAATAGATACAGGTTTGAGTGATATCATGTATGCGTTAAAAGTTTGGTATTCAAATCAATAATGACCTACTGTGTTGTATCATAACTTTTTCATTTTATTTTTTAGAGGATGGTTTATATTGCAAATCATTTAGTTGAAAAAACATCCTAAAAACTAAAAAAATATATACATGTACATTTGGGTGTATGCATAGAATTAGGAATGCAAAGATAGACTTTTTCAGATTCTGGGATCTTGGTGTGAATAGCAATTTCTAACTGAGAATGAAATTGAAAGTAACATTTTAAAAGCCATTGCCAGCAAAGGAACTTAAGTGGTTTCTAAATAATTTTAGAAGTCATGTTAGATTGATTGACCATATACAGGAAGATGGAGAAGCAAGGCTGAAAATCTAAAATTTGCACATTAAAAACAACACACACACACACACACACACATATACATAACATAATATATAAATATATTTATATAATCATTTAAAAAAAAAAAAAAAAAGGAGGAACAAGAAGAATAACAAAAGCAACGACGACGACAATGTTATAAGTCCACTACTGGACAAAGGCTTTTCCCCATCTCCTTCCATGACAACCTATCTTGTGCTAACCTCTGATATGTCTTATCGGCAAATTTTTCTATCTTGTCCCTCCATCTTTTGTCTGGTCTTTTCCTACTTCGTTTACTGTCCCATGGGCACTAATTAGTTAGGCTTTTCCCACCATCTATAACCATCTCTTCTTGCTAGGTGGCCAGCCCATCTCCATTTTTGCTTCTTAATTAGTTGTATAATATCCTTCACTCTAGTCTTCCCTCTGATCCATGTTGATATTTTTCTATCTCTTAGAGTTATCCCTAGCATTGCTCTTTGCTATTCTAAGTCGGTTTTCAGCTCGTTTTAATAATTTCCATGTTTTGCATCTGTACGTCATGACCGGTATTATGCAACCATTGTATACTTTACGCTTTAAGCATATCGGTAAGGTGTTCTTTAAAATGTCTATTCATACCAAATGCTTTCCAACCTATCGTTATGCATCGTTTTATTTTGCAGTCATGGTCTTTCTCTAGCTTTATTACCTGTCCTATCTTAATGGCCTTTTTGGGGACTTCATCGTTGAACATTACCTTTATCTTTGTTCTGTTCATCTTAAAGCCTACTTTTTTGCTTTCCCTATTTAGATCAGTTAACATGTTTTGTAATTCTTTGGATGATTCCAATGTCATGGAAATGTCATCAGCAAATCTTAAGTGACTTAAGTATTCTCCATCTATGTTTTTTCCCATCCCCTCCCAGTCAGTTTTCTGTAAGATGGTTTCAAGGCTTGCTGTAAATAGATTAGGTGATATTGTATCTCCTTGACTTACTCCTTTGGCTATCTTTATCTTGTTTGTATCTTTATGTAGTCTGATTATTGCAGTGCCGTTTTCATATACATTTTGGATGATTTGTTTTTAATTTTCATTAACACCTTGTTCTCACATTGAGTTAAATGCTTTCTCATAATCTATGAAGGTCAAACAGTATTCTAAGGACATTTCAATTAGTTGATTTATTGCATGTAGGTGATCTATTCTGAAGCCTGCTCGCATGGTTAGTTTTCGTCTAGAGTGCCTGTTAATCTGTTTATGATTATAGTGAAAATGTTAGTAATAAACTATAATTGAAAAATCTCTAGGGTAATATAAACGTTTTTAAGATGCCACTTCTTGCTGAAAGGGATAACTGGTTTCAAAAATAAGTTCACCTTGTATCTCAGTATGACTTGAGGCTTTGGAATATTTGTCACACATTTAAGTTCATGTTACATAGTTCACCTATTATATTCCATGTGTTGATATCTGTCAAAAATACCAGGAACTTCTTTTTAGTAAAATAATTTGAAGAACAGTATCATAAAACTATGTCTCTCTGGCAATTGAAGAAAATATGTGATTATCCATTAGATATATTTAACAAGTCTGGTTAGTCACTCAATAGAAACTGTCATGGGACCAACATCTTTTGGCAGCATGTCGTGTTGGGGGGTGATCAAATTGGAAAAAGGGGTTATCTATGAATACGTTACTTCTTTCGCCTTTTGTTGGGCCAATTTAGCATAAACTTACATTATGAATTGAACACCCCACTAAAAACCTATTTAGAGGTTGGAGGGGGGGATGTTAAAAAAAACAACAAAAAAAAACACGTTTTTTTCTAGACATAATAAGGAGTAAATGTTTAAATTTTCAGCCTTCTAGCACCATTGATGCATCCTGTACACCTGATGCCAGCCAGACAAACTTAAAAACTGAAGAAACCTATGTTGACAGTTTTGGTTGACGGTTTCTAATAAATTATTGAAAGCTTTGTAAAATAACCGGTTGGAAAATTCTGGGTTTAAAATAAAACTGAATGGGAAATCTGGAAAGTGTGAGATTTTGAAAGAGGGAAATCTGGAAAGTGTGAGATTTTGAAAGAGGGAAATCTTTCTTACATGAGATAAATCCATTTCTGCTGATCTCCATTTCTTGATTAATGGATAAATATAAAGGCATGAACAGAGACATTTTGAAGAGTATATTGCCAATGTGCTTAAAGCCAGCCATGACATACAGATGCAAAACATGGAAATTAACAAAACAAGCTGAAAACCAACTTAGAATCGCACAGAGAGCCATGGAAAGAGTTATCCCTAGCATTGCTCTTTCCATGGTTCTCTAAGAGATAGAAAAAGATCAACATGGATCAGAGAGAGGACCAGAGTGAAGGATATTATACAACTAATTAAGCAGCAAAAATGGAGATGGGCTGGTCACCTAGCAAGAAGAGATGGCAATAGATGGGGCAAAAGAATAACCGACTGGTACCCATGGGACAATAAACACAGTAGGAAAAGACCAGACACTAGCGGAGGGATGAGATAGAACAGTTTGCCAGTAAGACGTGGCAGAGGTTAGCACAATCTAAGTCGTCATGGAAGGAGATGGGGAAGGCCTTTGTCCAGCAGTGGACTTATAATGGCTGATGATGGTGATATATGTGACCAATTGTCCAAAGGGGGCCAAGTGGGCAAATAATGTGTAACATGTATGAAATAGACAAAAGATCATTGTTGCACAGATTGAATACTAAAAGGCAAAGACCAGAAAGACATAAAATAGAAAGAAAACCTGATTCCTGCTAAGATTCACCAACTGCTACTCTGACAAGAATAAATCAGAGACTGTTATTTTAAGTTCCTGAGTGCTTTTACAAATGAAGTAAAAACATTGATCCATCCAAATAGAAACACACCAGGTGATGTCGAAATACATTAACCATAGAGTTTAACCCTACTACTCTCATTTTCCAGAACTTCCCCAGCTGAGCATTGATCCACTTTTTGCTACTCAGACTGGATCCCTTGGTGAACTAACACGGAAATCAGAGTGCCATACTCAGAACATAACTTTGTTTCCACTACCAATGACTGTGGGCAGGAACTAACTGCCGGGGACTACTCACAGCTGAGGAAACCTATTACTGGTTTGTCATCTTCCTTTCCAATAGAGATAGAGATAGGGAGAGACTACTGAAATGTATCTACATTAGTGTTCCCAAAAAGGTCTTCATTAGATGATGCCTCTGGAGTTAGGTAGAGTTTTGGTGAATGCTGAAATAACATTAAAACTAACTCAGCTGCCCTCCCCGGAAGTATCTCACAATACTACCAAACTCTCAGGTTAAAAAATCCAATTATGATATGCTTGCAGACTCAACTGGTTACAGTCTCTGCTTGATTCTGGAAATTTGTTTTATATTTCCTTTAGGTAGATTGCTAGATATCTAACTGTCTAGCTAGCTAACTCAGAAATAGTTTTAAATCCAAAATTGTAAAATTCCTTCTTGCTAGTTCTATGAAAATTATTATGGCAATCTTTAGATGTTTCTTCAAAAATCTTTTCATGAAACAAAACAATAGTTTAAAAAAAAAACATTTGCATTGCAAGCAGCCAGGTATTAAATAGTTTTATTTTATTGTTGTAAAATGAATTTTACATTGGTATGACTGGGGCCAGATTAAGGTGCCTGGGGGCCTTAGGCACTATTGTGCCTAATTCATAATACAGCCCTGACTATGATTGTTGAAGAATACAGAATGAAGACTAATGAATGAATTGGTTTAAAAGGAAAAAGAGGGTTTCAAGAAGACAATCTTGAAAACTACTTTGAATATTTGTGGGTGAAAATTACTGATATAATCACTTGAGATAACTTTACATTGAGTTCAGTTAACTAAAAGCAGGAACATTTAGTTGTGGATGCAAATGTTCCCTCAAATGTTTACTAGTCAAAAATCTTATGTTGGGCAAATGTTTTCCTGTGACAAAAGTATGTGTGCACTTTTGAAATCAACATAGTGAACCAATACTTTTTCAATCAAAACTAAGTAACCTATCTACAGAATTTGAAACAGATCTTCATAAACTTTATACCAGTCAGACTGCACAAACCAGAACAGGACAAATACACATGGGGTATTTGAAAAACCAACTAGTGGACAGAAACACTTAGATAAGAGATCAGTTTCAATAAGTATAATTATGATATATTAATCACTGCTACTGACAACACTGGTTTATTGCTGGCTTTAGATTATTCATGTGTTTATATGTATCTATCCAGACCTAACTGTTTGTGCCCGCTGGTTTTTTGAAAATGCAGACCTTTTTTGTGATCATAGCCCCAAAAAGGTGAGAGAAGTAACTTATTCCTTGATCACCCCCTTTTCCAATTTTTTTAATTGATCACACCCAACACAAATGGGTGGCAGTGATTCATAATTTCTGTTGGAATGTTAGTTATTATATTTATAAGTATAATTATTAATTACTACATTGCTTTAGATAGGTAATCTTTTGTGTGCGCTTTAATTTCCATTGTGTGCTGGTTGCCAAAGTGTGTGCATGCAAATTGCTTCGAGGGAACTATCTTTATAGCATGATTAAACTAATGCTGATGATAATAGATGTGGGACAGAACAGCCACAGAGAGAATAGCATAAAATTGAAAATTAGATATTGAATGAGACAAGGAATAGTACTCTAGATTATGGTAACAACAACACCACTAATAATGGGGACAGCAACTATTAATAACATTGATTATAGTCATAAAATAGTAATAATAATCATATTGTAGAATCTGAGGAGGAAGAAAGGGAGGTGAAGAAGGAGAATGAGGAGGAAGAAGATAGGAGAAGGGGAAAAATGAAAGACTAGCATTCCAAGGGAAATTATGAATCACCACCAATATATGCTTCTTTTTACCTCGTAAAATTTAGTTACCTTGATGAAAATACTACCAGTATGGTTTGAACCATAAATTCATGATGTAAAAACAACAAAAAAACAAAATTAAAAAAACAAGTCTGGTTAGTCACTCAATAGAAACCATCATGTGACAAATGTCTTTTGGCAGCATGCCGTGTTGGGGTGATCAATTAAAAAATTGGAAAAACGGGTGATTGTTTTGTTGGGCTGTGGTCACTAAAAAGTCTGAATGCTGCCAGACACAAACTAAGGGACCAATTTAGCATAAATTTACATTGTAAATTGGACTCCACACTAAAAACTTATTTTCCCTACTCATTGTGAAGATAAATACATACAAAAATGTCAGAACACATGAATAACCTAAACCCAGCAACAGTGTTCAAACCGGTCTGTTGTGGTTAGCAGTGATTAATAACAGCAACAAGAATAACAAAATTACATGAACAACAGATGAGATATGAGATATGTGAAAAGGTGTGTTTTCTCACCCTCCAGGTGACCAAAGTCTTTTGGCAGCATACTGTGTTGGGGGTGATCAATTAAAGAATTGTAAAAAGGGGTGATCAATCAAGTTACTTCTCTTGCCTTTTATTGGGCTGTGATCACTAAAAGGTCAAGCATGAAATCTGTTGGACACAAACTAATTTAGCAAAAACTTACATTGTAAATTGCCCACCCCCCTACTAAACTTATTTTGGTAGGAAATTTAAAAAGATTTTAAAAAAGGACAAAGAAATCATTTTCCCTACTCATTGAGGGGAGTATAGTTTTCATAATTTCAAGTTTTTACTCTGACTGGTTAGGGCTGTGCGAAGAACGGATACAGATAGTTAGATACATATAAATGTTAGAAGACATGAATAACCTAAACGCAGCAACATTGTTTAAAAGTAGCAGTGATTAATGAGAAGAAAAAAGTAGCCACAATTTCAAAATTTTTCTGATCAACCTAATCAAGTCAGTTGTAATTCAGTAAGATTCCCTCCAATATTCTATCACTCAATTCTGATCAGTTTTTTTTTTACCATTTTTCATGGATTTTTTTTTTTTTTTTTTTTTTAAAATCACTGCTACCCACAACACTGGTTTAATTACTGTTGCTGGTTTTAGGTTATTAATTATGTTCAGACATTTATTAGGTAAATATGTTTCCGGACTTCGCCCAGCCCTAACTGTTCATAGTAGAAACTTGAAATTTTGCACACGCGCGCACACACACCTCACAGAGTAGGGTTTTTGTTTTTTGAAAATTCCTTCCCAAAAACAGGTTTTTAGAGGAGGTTCAATATGCAATATAAGTTTATGCTTACTTATTGGTCACTAAATTGTGCCTGTTTGTTTTTTGAAAATTCAGACCTTTTTTTTTTTAGTGATCACAGCCCAACAAAATGATCTGGACTACACAAAGCAAAGTGAGGGGGGATTAATTATGACAACCAGAAATGGCAGCAGAATTGACAAGAGAACAAATTTTTGATGAGAAATCAACAAAATGAGAAACCAAAAATAAAAAAACAACTCCATTTCAAGAGAAAAATGAAAGGAATTGCAGAAAAAAAAATGACATTTGTGCAGAGGACACTTGAAGAGAGAATAAGATTCTTATTAAAAGCAACTAAACAAAAACAAACAAAAAAGCCATAAGGCTAAGATTGACAAGATAGCAAAAAAGTAAATATTGCTGATGCAGAGACAAAGTTAAAAGTATCACATCACATAGAACAGGCATTACTGGTTGGGAATAATGATCCACTGGGAATTGTGAACATGGGTTGTATTAGACCTTACAAGTGGCCAAGTTTGTGGTATATGCACAAAATAGCAGCTGTTCTAGTAATGAAAGTAAAGTAAAATTCTATAAGACTTTGAAATGCAAACAGTTCACCCAATCGAGATTAGGAGACTGGATTTAGTCAAAGAATGTGTCAGGTAGTCGATATTAATATTCCAGTGGAATTGAAAAACTGAATCTTGTAAAAACTGAACAAATTGTGGAACATGACAGTTATATTCATCATCATTGGCATGCTTCAAACAGTCCGGAAGAAAGATTTGGAAATCCGAGGAAGGAATGAAGCCATCCAGATGATAGCATTATGAATACTGAAGAGGAGGGTGCTGAAATATTGAGGAAACTTCTTGCTATTATAATAATTGACTTTCAGTGAGAGTCACCTGATTCTCAACAATATATTTTGACTAGAATAAATTCTATAGTTTTTCTGCTGAGATGATATATGAGCACTATATCTCACTATACACTCTTTTCTAATGTAGACAGGGCTTGTGATCTTTTAAAAATCTATCCCTACATCAAGCGCGCGCTCTCTCTCTCTCTCTGACACATACGCACAAAAGAATCCATCAAAAATCTAAACCTGATTGATTCCAATGAGATGTAATTGAGTCTCACACTGTTTTCTTAATACTTGTATTTTGTTCCGTTTCTTCTCTCTTCCAGAATTTCTTCTCTCTTCTAGAATTCCTGGTAATGATTTATTGACTTGGGCATTGAAAATACCATTTGCCAAGATCACTTGTTATGCTTTATTAGGATCTTTTTTTATTAGTTATTGACAAATGATATTTTCTAAATGATAGAATAAATGCACTAAACACTGGACTATCTACTACTAGGTCAATTTCCTCATGTCTAAGAGAACAAAAATCTTCAAGTTTTATTGATCTAATAAAGCTCTTCCTTATTTCCAGCCGCTTGAAAATTCATCCATCAGGATTGAATTCATCATCAGTTGTTATAAGTCCACTGCTGGACAAAGGCCTTTCACATCTCCTTCCATGACGACCTATCTTGTGCTTTAACCTATGCCACGTCTTACCAGCAAACCTTTCTATCTCATCCCATCATCTTTTGTCTGGTCTTTTCCTACTGTGTTTACTGCCCCATGGGCACCAGTCGGTTAGTCTTTTCCCCCCATCTATTGTCATCTCTTCTTGCTAGGTGACCAGCCCATTTTTGCTGCTTAATTATTTGTATTATATCTTTCACTCTAGTCCTCTCTCTGATCCATGTTGATCTTTTTCTATCTCTTAGAGTTATCCTCAGCATTACTCTTTCCATGGCTCTCTATGCAATTCTAAGTTGGTTTTCAGCTCGTTTTGTTAATTTCCATGGTTCACATCAGTAAGTCATGGCTGCTATTATGCAGCCGTTGGATACTTTACGCTTTAAGCACATTGGCAAGGTGCTTTTCAGAATGTCTTTATTCATACCAAATGCTTTCCACCCTATCGTTATGCGTCGTTTTATTTTGCAGTCATGGTCTCTCTCTAGCTTTATTACCTGTCCTAGAAGATATTTTATAGAAAGTAATTCGATGAATACAACAAAAGAATAATCTTTGTTTACAGTTTGATCAGCCAAAGTGATGGACCTTTTGATAGGTCAGTGTCTAACAAGCCAATGACTAAATACAAAACATTAAATCTATAGTTGAATGCATTAAATGTAAAACAATGCTTTTTAAAAAAAATGTAAATATTTCCCCCAAAAGACTAAACCTAGTAACTTGATATTAACCAAAAACAACAGAGAAGAGGGTGAGGGTCACCCCCCACTAAGGAAAAGAGCCGAGACCATGATGAATGGCATCATCAGAATTAAAATGTAATCAATATTGTCTTTGTAAATGGGAAAACAATACTGCAAACTTATTCTGGGAAAACTTCTATTCTTGGTGAAAGATACTTAAAAGCTTCCAAGAACAATGATCACTCATAATACATTGTCAATGTTTATATCCGCAAAAGGAAGCAACGATCCTGTTGGTTTTACAGGATAAATTTACATTCATCATTTTCTTCAGGTGAAAAACATTCTCTTCTTATCCAGCTGAGTGCTGCCATCTGTTTGAGATGAGGAAGATTTAGTATCACATTTTCATTTCCGACCATTTGCAACCTACAATCAGCAACTAGTCCTTGGAATTTGAAATGAATAAAATAGAATCATTATTTTTCTTAGAGCAGTGATATAGCTGCCATTTAGAAAAAGAAATAGGATTTTCACTCTAAACTTTTAAACAGAATGATTATATAAAACTCTTCCGCCCATTATGTTGCATAAATTAAATTTACATGTAAAATTTTACCCCAATTTTTCTGGCTTCAATTTTAAAACTGTGGAATCAACATGGTCATTATTAGATCAAATTTATAATTTTGTTTCATGTTTCAGATTCAAAGTAGAAATACTTTGAATCTGAAACATTTTGGGGGGAAATTTCATGTCAAAGTATTTATTTTTTTACAAAAAATATAAACCAATTTATTTTAATTATAAATTTTATCTAATAATGACTATGTTGATTCCACAGTTTTAAAATTGAAGCCAGAAAAATTGGGGTAAAATTTTACATGTAAATTTAATCTATGAATTCTTTTGAGCAAAATGTTTCTTACCAAAGATTTTTTACATCATCATAATGCACAAACATTATAATGCTGATTGAAAAAAATTAAAAAACAACCAACATGCATAGTTTTGAGAACTAGGTATTAACCAAGTATTCTCATTGTCTGTAATGTGTTATTTCCGGTTTACGCCCTCGTAGTCGGGGAGACATTTTGGTTTTGAGAGATGGAGAAGACGCACGTGGTGTTGAGTACCAGCATTGTAAATATGTATGAATAAATTGGATCTGTATGAGTATGTCTTTTGTTGCATTTTTAAATCTGTTAATATCTGTCATTATAACAACCTTACACTAGGTATACAGTAAGGCTGGATTTTGGGAACTAGGTATACAGTAATGTCTACATTAGTAGATATTGGACATACAAAAAACCTGGAAATTTGGAAGTAGGTATACGCCATACCTCTGTGTACCACCTCATTTCCACCATGGCCTCTGATGCTAATAATTGTCAGACGTATGATCAATCGTTTAGACAATATTTACACTCATTGAGTTCAGATATGCGTTCTCTTGTATGCAAACAAGAAAAGTTAACTAAAAAATACAAATAAATTCCTTGTTTACTGTCTTTAACAAAACATGCATTTATACCTACATACATACACAGGTATATATCATCATTCTAGTAAAAACAAACCAGTCTGCATAAATAAAATAGTTTTCTTGATAATGTTTCATTGCTTGCATGAATCTGTATATTTATATGTTAATATAAATATATATACTTATATATAGACACACACACACACACACACACGTAAATACATGTGTATTTATATTTTGAGTGTATCTGAGGAACCAGTTTCTTTTAGAAATCATCTATCTCAGCGAATATCAAGATCTTTTGTTTGTAGTAATCAGATTAGTTTTTCTCCTTTTCATTCGACCAGTTTCCTTCTCTAATGACTGATGAAAAGCAATGAATCAATAACAAGTTTTCTCTTTGTATTTTTCTAGCCACAAAAACCAACTTGGTAAATCACAACATTTTATTAATAGAGTTCATGAGATTGGAAGAAGTTTGCAAATCATCCGAATTTTCTTAACACTCATTTTAAAAGACAGTTCGGAATCTGTCAATTCAATTTTTCTGAGTTCAAAAAAGTTTAAATCTTATAATTTTTACATAAAATTACTACAATATTTTCGGAGCAAATTTATTAAGCATCCCTAATTTCTCTTTTTTTAAATTTTTTTTTTATTCAAAGATGAAAATGGCTCTGTAATGAAAAGATTGATCAAAATATATATTTCACTTGTTCAACAGAAATCTGTAGTTCTGTTTATAATTACATTTGTCTATCTTTCAATCTTCTATAGTTGCTTTATTTCATTGTTAATTATCAATTATCAAACAAAAATGAATGATAATATTAGAAAATATTACAACCCAAGCATCACTATATTATCTTGATTATCTATGCCAGTGCATTTATGTCTGTCCGTATATCTATCTATTTATCTGTTGCATTATACTGGTTGTACATTAACAGGAGAGAGTTATCTGTGGAGGGAAACGAACAGTTGGTCCATACAGGAAAAAGGCTTTCCGACGTGGCTGGAGAAAAAGACAACAAAATTCAGTGATTTCGAAAGGGAAAATGGTTCCTTTTATTTCCGTCAATAAACAATGGTGCTGGGCAGGTTTGCAGATCAATCAAGGTATTGAATTCTGTTTTGCTGAAAATCTAGCGAGTTGGTCAAGTTCTGTTCCTAGTTGCATTTTCTGAAAGAGTGACCGTGATTGTTTCTTCCTCCCATTCTCTCCCGCACCTTAACAGGTCAGGCGTCAAGCTCCTAGCTTGTTGACCTGTCACTGCTGTGCGCCCAACTGACTACCCACCCGATTTAAAATCATGGTGCCCTAAAAAATACTCTGATTGGTCGAAACACATTCTCTTTGTCCCCTCCATCAGCGGTTTGACCTATATTCTAGCCTGATATAGCGTTTTGGGGCAAGTCCCAATACTATCACTCAAAAACGTCCTTCTTCTCTACCCCCTTCCCTCAGCAAGTGGACACACACGACTCTAGTGTATTTCATTACACATCTATCTATCAAATATTTGAGACCATTTATGTGTTTGTGCATGTGTGTATATACACACATGTAGAAACATAAATCTACATCATAGAATTTTTTAATATTTAAAATAAGATACTACTGTATATCATAAAGACAGACTTTGCTGGTATCTGTTCACTTGAGTGATCTTCATCAAGAACTGAATTAATGCATATTAACCCTTTATGGGGCAAGTGACTATATATGATCACCTGAGTACCCGTCAGCCACATACAAATATTGTAGCCACAAAGAGAACATAATCTGCACCAATGTAGTTTGCAAGCTTTGCGAAGTACACTTGTGCTTGAACAAAGACAGAAACTGTTTTGAGGCATACCACAACCCATTTAAATTAGCCTGTTTTTTGGTCCACACAATACAATTTTAAAATCAAGGTGTTACGTTTTTTGTTAATATCAATTTTTGTATCTATTTTATTGAATGTTATTCTTTAATTCTATGTTTCATTTAACTTTCTACTTTAATTTTTTTATATTTTCCATTTTTGGTTGAGGCACCATATATGATCACTTCAGCATAAACAAAAGAAATTTCAGAAAACTTGCAACTGAAAATATCTTGTAATTAGGTCTAGTTTAACATACAAAAAGGTTGTTTTGATATCTAAAATACTTTTAGGTATGCCCTATAAAGGGTTAACTTTCTTAGGAGGAAAACTCTCAATGCCTTTCTTTCATAGAGCAGTTATCAATGCTAGTTGTGTTCAACCAAAATTAATAAAGTTTCAATCTGATTATAGCCAGTTGTTGATTTTTATTTTGTTCTAATAAGAAATAAATATATAAACAGTTTGTGTCAAATTTGTTTTATTTAATTTTAAAATACCGAGTTAGTTTTTAGAACCTGAATTATTTCTGATGCAATAGAATTCAGATTTATGATTTTTTTCTTTTTTTCTTCTTATTTATTTACAGAAACTTACTGAAAATAAAGCATATTTTTATTCTGTATCTTAGAAAGAATGTTGTTGGTCATTAAAAAAAAATATCAGAAATTGCAACCTCGCATCTGCCAGGAGAAGGAAACTCCTGTCAAACCTACGACCCAAGGACACTGCCGCTATCTGTGCCACCACGGTGGACCATAGCATGCAAACCAAAGGTTCAAAGGGTGGAGGTCGGCCGCGCGCACGTTGCACCTCACCTTAAAACTCCATTGCGCAGACTACGGATTCTCCACATTCAGGCCCCGCCGACCTAGGACCCGAATAAAGACACGGAAAACCCATCCCAAATCTCCGTCCACAGAGCCAAGTCATTCATAAAGGGTTAAACAATCTAATTGAGAAGCACCTAATGATAATATAGAAACTTTTATCTCTTTTGACAATTATTAAATTGACCAAATACAAATGTAGTGCCAGGCCTTTTTGAAGTGATCACTTGATGTCTGGCATCTCGGTATCGATTGCAGAAATCAGGTATGATAGGGAGGTGCTGTTTGGAGGATGGATCCTCAATGCCCAGGCACATCATATTTTCACCTTAGAGAGCTAGGGATAGTGATGATTAGTATCCTATATAGATGATTAGTATGCTCTATAGAAAATGTCTAATGAGACATGATGCAAATAAAAAAACAATTTTTCATGCCAGAGATATGTGATCCACTAAGCTCCAGGCTATTCATTTTTTCCATCAGCTTATGAATTCTGAAATCAAATATCCTTGATGTCTACGCAAGCAATTAACTATTTCCCATGCAGAAGTCACGATTCTATTGGTTTCAAGAGAAGACACATGAAGCCACCGAAGATAAAAATACAGGAGAAAATTTTGATTTTACTTTTCTTTTGTGTTAAAATATTTCAGTTCATGAATCCAAGAATTGGAATCATTACAAAAATCAATAATCCAGAATAGAACATCAAATACAATCAAGAATTTCAAGCAATTTGATGGTGAATATGTTCATTAGTTCATTTTCCCCCCACGTTCAAAAGATTTAAATCTGATATAAAGTTATATGATGAATGTGTATCACTAAATATTGCAGCCCTGTGAAAGTTTTGTTCAATATGGTTTTTGAAGAAAATTTCCATTTTTGTTAAATGGTTCAGTTCAAACGTAGTGACCAGAAACAAGAAATAACTTTTGTAATTCTAACTAGAAATTACATTTCTGAAAGAGAACACATTCACATTTACTGCCAATCTTTCATGTGTAAAACATAATGTGACAATCCACAGGTCAGCAAAATGTGTTTCTAAGCTTTAAAACTACAAACTTAAATATGCTTTGTTGCATACTTTTAAACCCAATCTGCTCTTAGAGATAGAATTAAATAAATCAGAAGTTATAAATCATGTGAACTTTCCAAGGATCTCAAATTCTAAACATTATACAGAGTTAAAACTGTAATGAATTTTTTTTGACAGACTACTTATACCTTTTAGTATATAGTATAAGCTGGTAAAAGGTAACAGTAATTATGATTAATCATTAGTTAGTTTCTAAAAATGCAGTATGAATTCTACCTAGGACAGGTAATGAAGCTAGAGAAAGACCATGACTGCAAAATAAAACGATGCATAACGATAGGTTGGAAGGCATTTGAATAGAGACATTTTGAAGAGCACCTTACTGATATGCTTAAAGTGTAAAGTATACAACAGTTGCATAATACCAGCCATGAGATACAGATGCGAAACATGGAAATTAACAAAACAAGCTAAAAACCACCTTAGAATAGAGTCATGGAAAGAGCAATGCTAGGGATAACTAAGAGATAGAAAAAGATCAACATGGACCACAGGGAGTGAAGGATATTATACAACTAATTAAACAGCAAAAATGGAGATGGGCTGGTCACATAGCAAGAAGAGATGGGGGGAAAAGACTAACTGACTGGTGCCCAAGGGAAAGTAAATGTAGTAGAAAAAAAAAAAAACCAGACACAGGATGGAGGGAAGAGATAGAAAAGTTTATCGGTAAGACGTGGCAGAGGTTAAAGCACAAGATAGGTAGTCATGGAAGGAGATGGGAAAGGCCTTTGTCCAGCAGATAATGATAATGATGATGATGATGATGATGATGGTACCCTATAGTTAGTTTCTAAAAATGCAGTATGCATAGAGTCACAGTTCATTGCATGATGTTTTTCAAACATACAACTTAACTTTTGACTTGCAAAGTTATTTAAAGAAAGAATCAATAATAATTGAAAAAATTCAATGAAAGAATATAACAATTTTTAGTATGTTTTTTTCATCATCTTTTTTAGACTGTATTTCATGGTCTAAGCAGTTCTTGGCATTTTTTAATTTTTTATTTTTTTAATGGATTCTGCATGTTTTATCTCGGCTTTTATTATTTCTTATCTTTCAGAATTATAATTAAGAATTACAATGGACATTTGGCAGAGAGCAGCAAGTAAAGATTTCACAGCATGTGGACCGCATTTGCAAAGTAAGAAGGCCATAAGCCATGACTGTACCCACTTGGATTAGAAAAATAAACTCTTTATTATCAAATGTTCTTATTTATAGTTATGTAGTTAGTATTTTAAGGAAGAAAACTAGAAGCAAAGAGATTTTTAAAAAAAGGCTAAATTCTGATTGCCAATTTTTCTGGCTCTTTTAACATTATGATGATAGTGGAAGCAGACAGTGTAAAATAATATGGGCAGGAAAGGTTTTGCAAAGCAAGTAGGGTTAGTTGAAGACGGTAGATGTAGTAAACCAATCAAACACCATTCCACATGGTTTTTGAAATCTTGCGCTTCTGATTGGCAGAACCGTTAGACAAAGAGTTTGATTCTTTTTGGTGGTAAAATATGTTGGACTCGACAGTCGGCAAGGAATCTTGACCAAAGGCAGACATGGTTTTTTTTTTTACTGCCCCGCTGGACAGGGGGAGGCAAACAGAAAGCAGGAGAGTTAGCTAGACATTAAAGTGGGAGAATGGTGGCAGCTAGCCAATGATCCATTACAATAGTTGGCGATTTGCTGAAGTGTTGGAATCCAAGCCATGGTTACATCCTAGAAATAAAGGAATCAAATTTAACAGACGGACCCTGTTGTTTTATTTTCTCTTAAGACGGAGAAGCTCCGCGTAATTTGCATCCCCCCACAGGTATCCACCAGGAGGATATGGTATGTTACCCATATTTTATATTTATCTTTCCCTCGTGTCCGGTGGGGAATTTTTGGGTCACCACCTTCGATGCTAATGACTGCTGCAACACACATCGGAAGTGATACAACAGGGCCAGTGAGGGTATTCATGAAAAAGATTATGATTTAGATTTATGACTTTTAACAGTGATCAAACCATAGATGGCAACATATCTTACCACATGGTAATTAACTGCATCATTATAACCATATAATTATCACATTAAAGATAATTATAGAGCTACCCTATATTAATGATAGTTTTATATGCAGTATCTAATTGCCAGTTATGGGTTTTTCTGCAACTGAAAAAGTAAATTTTATTTCAATCCACCATTCAATTATCACTTGATTTGTCTTGACCATCTTCATCTATTGAAAACTAGAAGTCAAATGAGAAAAGTAGTTTTTACAAACATGGGATCCAAACAGGAGTTTCCAGTAGATAAAAAAATTGATGATGAAGACAACCTAAATATTCTTTGTTCAATCAAAAGCATTGCTGAAGACCATTTACAGGAAATCTGTCTGGATTCTGTCCGAGCCTCTTTTTGTCTATAAATATGAAGGCACACCAGGATTCAATCAGTAGTGACACTTACCATTAGTGACTATGGAAGCTTCTTCACACCAGTCCCTGAGGCTAACAGATTTCTTCACACCCACTACTCACAACCCTACTCACCATCTACTCACCCACAGTAAAGTGGTGATACAGTCTCAATCTCATACAGTGAAATCTTCAACACACACCACTCGGCATCAACATGACTGCAAACCAACTTTAGTGAGAACTCATCCATTCAATTGTAAACTTCACTATTGTATTCTTTTTCATTTCAGCATGGTGTACAAGTTATAATAAATATTGCGTTACTGTTTTTACTACTTTGTTCTTATTTCTTTATTCTTTCACAAGCTCAGTGTTGTTATGTACATATCCATTCATCTGCTTAGCCTGACATCACAAAATTGAGGGGCACACCTTCACATCACATATAACAAGCAGCTAGTCATGCCAGTATCTTATTGGCCAATTTTGACCTGAGTTCACAACATGGTGACCTACACTCAACTCGACCAACAATCTGCGGAACTCAACTCTGCCCATGACAATACATCCTTCTACTACTACTTCCACACAATTGTATAACTGAAGAAAAAACAGTTTTATTCTTGATATGAAGAACAATGTCTGTTTATAAAATAAATGCATATTTATTTGCTGTTTCCTTTTACACAGGTGTTCTTATATCTCCAGAGAGGGACAATAAGATTGCAGCTTGGTTCCATTTTGCATATGAAAACAAACAATCAGCAAAATTCAAATAGCAGTCATCTTCTCTATACAAGCGGACTCGCAACTACTCTTCTAATGATTCTATTAGCGTCTATTTAACAGCGTGTTTTCGTATCAGATTACAATCAAAAACACACTATTCAGTGAGTGGTTGACCAACACCTACCAAACAGCATATACACGTTCACACTACGCACCACCCTGCTCCAACACACGTCTGTACTAATTAAGATATATGTCTAGAGATTTACCGCCTGTGGATTTTAACTATCAATGCGTCAGGGAACACAGCCCGATATCTGATGAAAGGTCAACACTTGGACATTTTAGGTCTTCCCAAATCTGTGGCTGTGGGGGGGGGGGTAACCTAAAAGTCTCCGATAAAAAATTTTTCTCTGTGGAATATTATTCTATGAGGCCTAAGTTTACATTTTAGGGTGGGTGTGAAACTTTCAACCTTGGGCATTTTGCAAAATCCAAGATGGCTGCCAATATAGGAAATGCCCATATCTCAGTCTTTAATTACATTAGAAAGATAACAGAAACATCAATTTATAGGTTTTTAATGATAAGGAATTCAATTTTGTACACTAGAAACCTGTTGGATGCATAGATATGTTAATATGTAATGCAAAATGGCCACTGATAATAAAATTAGAGCAATGCAAGCAGCACGCTGTGTTGATGCTCGACTGATTTCCTGAAGTTATTATGATTTAATGCATACCAAGAATGGACAGAAAAATCTGTGACAGTAACAAATCAAACCTCATGTAAAATACAGTCTTAAAGAATGGAGCCTCCCATGAATTTATTGTTTGTGCCTGTGCCTATTTTTGTGGCGGCGGTGGTGGTGTGTTAATTTAGGTTGTGGAGTGTCTACATTTTATGCATGTGCTTTTTGGTGGAAATCATGTAGAAACTCAATTCGTTGCCGGTGTCATCTAATAAAATGCACAAATTGAATACTAACTTTTTTCTCCTACGGGTGTGTTGATGTTTGGGGTGGAGTGTCTGTATGTTATACATTGCTTGTTGGTGGAAATATAGAATGTAGAGACTGAGATTAACAATATCAATGATGGATGAAGCATGCATTTTCAAGTTTCAATATGGAAAAGAATGTAATCAATAATCAAAGGCTTTACAGAAAAACAATGGGCCAGAACGCATCCAGTCAATTATAAATGCCAGCAAGAAGTGTGTTACAGACTTTGGGATGGAAGCTGTCTTTAAAATTATGCAAAAACTCTTGGAATTCAGTTGAATTAGATGATGTCTACAATAGTTGTGGGAACATTAAAGAAAAGTTCTCTGGTGGTGATGTAGTTTTGTTTGATTGATTGATTGATTGTTTGTTTTGTTTTGTTTAACGGCACATTTAGTGCCGAATTCAGGGGGATCGCATCTCCCCATGACTAGAGACTTGAGTGGGGAGGATCCCAAATCCCTGAGACAAATGCCACGAGGATCAGGATAAGGGGGGGGGTCCCAAAAGCTACTCAGGACGAATCCTGAGCATGTTAATGGTGATCGCCTCCCGACCAGCTGGCCAAGATATTCTGTGCAACTTCTCCCAAGACGATACCCGAGCATGCTACAAGGATCCCCTGAAGGGCCACGGTTCTCTGAACTTCGAGGCTATGGTGGTTTCGAAAAACAGATACTACACTTTGATCTTAGCCAAAAGGCTGCAAAGCGCCTGGTAGTTTTGTCATGCTCTGGCTATGCAAGTATCATTGCATTTAAGAGTTGTGCCTCAGCAGTTCTAAAGATGGTGAAAGATGAGAATGAAGCAGATAATCTTGGAAATAGCAAGAATCAAGTGGCTAAATGAATTGGAAAGGAATGTATGGAAATGAAATCGGATCGAAAGCAGAGGATGATCTTCACATTAACAGAGATAAGATAGAAGAGGTAATTTTGCCAACACTGCTCTTAGCACTTATATCTCCTAAGCTCAACAAAACCTTGCCTGTCGCATTGATTGGAAATATAGTGACCAATGTGATAACAAATCAAGCCACTGATTTACAGATTGCACTGGGACTTACAAGGGACTCCAAAAAGATAGATCATTTATATGATTATAGAGTCACATGCAGTTATAATGAAGTCATGGGGTTAAAAATCAGCAGCTCATGCAGCTTGTACAGACACTGTTTTCCAGGTAGCAAACTTGTTAAATAGCCTTTAAACTCGACCAATACACATATGGAAACAATGCACTCTCAGGCAAGAACACACACAAATTATTATCACCTATTTTTTGCATTGCCTCGTTATCTTTCGATATGACCCACCTTCCCATTTTCAGCTGTGTACTGCGGAATCGAACAAGAACCAACGACTGCCGTCCCATCAAGAGTATTTTGACGGTGCACCTCACGGGTGCATTGTTACATTATGAGATACTAGTGCTGGCCTTATTCAGGTTACAGCCGATAACTTGGATGCTGGCATCTCCTAATGGCAAATTGTCCACGCATATGCAATGATTGCAACCCAGCCTTCAAAAGAAACTGATTTAGAATCCGCAAAACAGATCAGACAAAATCAAAAAAGAAGAGGTCACAACCACTACCTGAACATGATGAACTTACGAATGTGACATTCCAGTAAACATCAAAGCCAGCAATGACCGAAGTACCAGTTTCTAGAGTTTCAAAAAAGTTGATTGAATATCAACGAGTGTCAAACTCAAGGAGCTGATTGATTGATTGTTTTGTTTAACGGCACATCGACCCTTGGTGGGTCATTTAGTGCCAGATTCAGTAAGGGGTGGGATCCCATGTCCCCGTGACTAGAGACTGGAGTCAAGAGCTGAGGACAATCATTCAACCACAGTCAGCATTAGTTGTAGCAGATGACACTGACATCTTTGTTCTTCTTTTGCTTGGTTTCTTCATGGATATGGATGGCATCACCAATGTAGGAAGGTCATCAATTGACATTAATGCCTCAGTTAAAAATAATGGTCAGATGATACCAGATCCCTTGGCACTCCACATCCTAAGAAGCCAAAAGTTCCAGCTTGTTGACACTGATGCAAATCTCAAAGATGTTGTAAAACAGGGTATACTGTTTATCTTGGCTTGTTATCAAATGGAAGGCTGTGAGTCAACAACTGAAGCTAAGTACAAATTGTGGATGAAAAAAAAAAAGGAGAGCAAGAGCATAGCTAATGCTCCTAAAGTGCAGTCTTTGCCTCCAACAGAAGAGGCATTGTACCACAATGTGGCCATATGGATGAGTTCTTTGGAGGCTAATCCACCTGTACTTGATCTGACTTTGCATGGGTGGTACAATGGTCTGATCCAATTCATTGGCTGCAGTTTCGATTCCATCAGCACCAAATGCATTTCTGAAGGTGATAATGTGTTCTTGTAAAGGAGTCAAAGTGTGTAATACTCAAAGATGTGGTTGTGGCAATGCAAGAATGGCCTGCACAGTGTTTTGCAATTGTCAAGATGATGTCGAATGCTGGAACCACCTTAAAAGAGTGAACAATGACTTACTGAAGATGAGCTGCAATATGACAGTGATTGTAATGAGTGATGTGAAAATCTAATCTGTCACACAAATGGAATTTAACTGAAGGCTATTTTAGTAATTTGTTAAGTGAGTATAATAAAAGTATAATTTTTATGTCAAGAAGTTTAAATCCCTTCCAGAAAGATTTGTTTAAGATTGTTTATTGCAAATCTCCCTGATCTAGAACTAATCATATTCATGAATTCAAAATATGACAATCAGTATAACATACAAAATATGTCATATTGTAGTTGTAAGTTTTAGAAGTCATAAGAAGCTTTATCAGACAGATTTGCTTGTAATTTGTTCACTGCTGTTCACATCAAAATTTGCAAAATTAAGTTTAAATGATGGTTTTTGTGCCTAATATTGTTTTCTAATTTGAATTGAGATGTATTGATAACTTTTAAACCATGGAAAACTCAAATAAACCACAGCTACATGATTTAGAAGTTATTCATTTTGTATTGTAAATATCACAAAAACAAAGTTCTTGAGCTTACTGATACCATATGGATGAAGAAAGGGAAAAGGAAAAAAAAATCCCAGAGCTTTCTAGAGTAAACATTTGAATTTGTCATCATTAAAAGCCTCTATTTTCATGTTCTACTTATATTTCGCAATTAAGACCAGACTGATATGATTTGCGCCATTAGCGATGGCCATCTTGGACGCCTCAAAATCCCTAAGGATTCACATCCACCCTGAAATTCAAGCCTTGACCCCTTAGAACCAAAAAAAGCCATAGAGAAAGAAAAAAAACTTTAATGTAGACTTTTAGGTTAGGCCAGAATTCTCAAGTTTGTTGACGGACTATGGGGCAAGAAAACCCACACCCAGTTACACACATACATACGTATTTAGCAACATAGTGAAAACATGAACAATGTATAGTAACTCTACTTTTACAGAGGACCCCATTTTCTTTTTCCCTGTGCCTTTCATCTATTTCCTAACACAAACATTGAGACCTAACAACCTACAGATTCTGTTTCACCATTTTTTAAATAGCATTTTATGCAACTCACCACAATATTCAGTATATTTCTGATGCCAACAGGACTATGATATCACAATATTCAGCAAGCAATGTCAACACAACTCTAGACTACTCACCACAAAAATCCACCTTTTATCACACATGCTTGAACTTTAAAAGATATATCCAGTAAGTTCATTGACAACACCTTTTTCCTATTTCACATTTCAAACGAACATTTCCTAAACACATACAAGCATATGTATGACCACAAACTTTGATACATTTGTTGTACAAGCTTTAACTCTTTATGGGGCAAGGACCCGTCAGCCACATGCAAATATTGTAGCCACAAAGACAACATAATCTGCACCAATGTGGTCTGCAAGCTTGTGCTTGAACAAAGGCAGAAACTGTTTTGAGGCATACCACACCCTATTAAATTAACCTGTGTTTGGACGGCACAATAACATTTTAAAATCAACCGAGAGGTGTTATTTTCTTTTTTGTCAATATCAATTTGTTGTATTTATTCATTATATTGAATGTTATTCTTTAATTCTATGTTTTATTTAACTTTCTACTTTAATTTTTTTTTATTTTCCATTTTTGGGTGAGGCACCATATATAATCACTTCATCAGAGGGGGTTTTGCACCCATAAACAAAAACATTTCAGAAATATCTTGTAATTAACTCTAGTTTAACATACAAAAAGGTTGTTTTGATATCTAAAATATTTTTAGGGGGGCCCTAAAAGGGTTAATGACAGAACACAATTTAATACAGACAGACACTCCAAATGTACCAACTAAATGTATCAACTTGCAAATATGAATTCCATTTTTCTTTTTTACTACCTTTAAAAACTTATAGTTCTTTTTCCCATTCTTTTAAAAAAAAGCTTGTTTATCACTTGTTTATTTACTACCCTTTTTGGCTAGCTGCTGCTATGAGGAGGGGGAAGCTAGAAGAACAATGCCAACATTTCTCCCACACATTATTGGCTAAACCACGGTATAAGAGCCAGGTTTCTATTGGACCCTGATAGTGCTTTGTACTTGTTTCACCCTTACTAATGGTGGATTTCAAAATATTAAATTGTCGTCAATTCTATTTAGCAATTTCTTAGAGTCAGTTGCTTTATCGATTAGAACCTAAGCAGAGTCCACTACACTTTAATCTTTAAAGTATAAAATTGATTTTTTTTCTCAGATGTGGAAAGGTTTGCATTGACAGTAAAGGTTAAGTTCATAAATATCAATACAGCTACAAGCTGAGATGCATTTTGCAATCTGGCTTAGTGATAAGAATTGTAATACAGATTTTTAAGCAAATATTTCCTACAGTATATGTACACAAAAAAGAATTAATGAATATTATACATTAAGTGTGCAAACAATCTTGAACCTCATCAAACATTAAGCTCTATCATTTTTTATTTCTTTTCTTCTTTCAACTGGCATCCGTTCACATTGTGTACTGGACAAGGATCGCTGCATTCTATCCTGCAATATATGGCATCTTTCTATAAAACATACCAAGCAATGAGGAAGATATGTGCATTCATCTTATCAAACATTAAGCTATCAGTAGTGAAAGTGATATCAAAGTTCTTTTTTTGTCCTTTTTCATCTTTCTCTGCCTGATCATCTGCCCCCCCCCCACACACACACACTGCTCATATGACATGTCTAACTTCTTTTCATTGAACCTCAATAGCATTTATCATTTTGATACTCATTATAATTATCAGTATTAGGACTACTAGTATTTTATTATTAATCATTTTTGCTATTTATTTTAGTTATATAATTTTATTGCTGTTATTAATACTAATCGCTGTAGAACTATTTTTATAATTCTTTTAGCAATTATTATTGTAACTATTTTATTATTAGTTTTAATTATTATCATTTCATTACTATAATCAATATTACTACTCTTACTATAAATATTTATAATATTACTGTTATTAGTCTACCAGCATAGTTGACCTTATTCTTTTTGTTGCTTTTGTTTTTACCACAATGTTTTAGTTAAATTCTAAGACCTTCCTCAGGCGTCAAATCTGTATGGAAAAGGGAGGATCAGATTTCTTTTCAGTAGGTAAATTCCACTTGGTAAATGTGGTCGAGTGGAATAAAATAAACGTTTTACAAGCAATACTCTATTTAGTTTTATTATTATTATTATTATTTTATTGAAACTCATCTCAAAATAGTTTAAATAATATGCTTATTTAAAACTCATTAAAAAGTTGCAACAAATCCTTATATTTAGTGAGAATATAGTAAGATGAGAAAAAATGTCTATTTAGAGACTGACAAATTGAAGCCACAGCCACGTTTAGGGAACATCCAGATGGATGTGCAATGAAAATGAACAAGAAAAGCAATGATGATTTCAATACATAAAAGACTGACAGGTCTGCTTAGTCACTCAATAGAAACAGTCATGTTACCAACATCTTTTTGCAGCATGCCATGTTGGGGGTGAACAATGGATAAGTTACTACCCTCACCTTTTTTTAAAAATTCAAAGGGATCAATTTAGCATTAACTTACATTGTAAATTGACCCCCCCCCCCCCCACCACCACCACACACACTAAAAGCCTTTTCTAGACATCATCATCAGCAGTCATAAGTCCACTGCTGGACAAAGGCCTTTCCTATATACTTCCATGACGACCTAGATTGTGCTAACATCTGCAACGTCCTACCCACAATCTTTTCTATCTTGTCCCTTCATCTTGTGTCTGGTCTTTTTCTACTGCATTTACTGTCCCATGGGCACCAATCGGTTACTCTTTTCTCCCATCTATTATCTCTTGCTATTTTTTGCTGCTTAATTATTTGTATAATATCTTTCACTCTAGTCCTCCCTCTGATCCATGTTGATCTTTCTATCTTTTAGAGTTATCCTAGCATTGTTCTTTTCTATGGCTCACTGTACTAAAAGAGTAAATGTTAAAATTTTCAGCCCTCTAGCTGTTGGTGCAGCCTGTACACATGATACATACATAGCCAGCCAGCCAGCCGGACTGACTTGAAAACTGAAGAAACCTACTGTGACAGTTTTGTTGATGGTTTCTAACAAAAATTAGAAAAGATTCTGTATGAACAAATTTCACCATTTAAGAAGCAATCAGTCTGAATAAAATGCCTTGAAGGTTGAACAAAATCTTGTGTCTATTTATATGCATAACAAAACTAACTAATAGGCATTTTCTATGCAACACTATTCTAAATCCAGGTTGTTGGGACATTTATCATCTGTTTCTTTAAGTTTATGCATGACAAGAAATGCCTAATCCTACATAAGAGGAGACACTATCAGAGGATGTATCGATGCAATGAGATGTTGTGATGAGAAAAAGGAAGTAGAAGATTCCTTTGTATTATTGTGCTGAAATATTATCTATCAGCCATCTTTGCAGACTTTCAGTTGGTATTGATTCCTTTTTCTTGGGTTAATTTGCTAGAAAAGTGGATAACCTCTCATGACCTAGATTGTAAGTATGGCCGTTAAGATGTCCTTCGTAAAAGGGGAAAAAGAAATTGGAGAAGATAAAAAGGAAGACTTTTGAGGGAGAAAAAAAAAAATACACATAATGATTATGGTGGTGGTAATAAAAAGATACAAAAGAAAATGTTGAAGATGAAAGTAAGCAGTCAATAATAGACGAGTGATAAAGAAAGAAATCCCAAAATGAATAAAAAGATTGAAGATTTTGGGGGAAGAAAATCAAAAAACAATGAATGAAGGAGAATTTGAAGAAGCCAAGTCAAGATTAGGTTGTTGCTGTTGGCGAGGGACCAATGTAGAAATTAGTCAAAAATCTGAGAAAACAACTGAGAGTTTCTGCCCTTTTTCACAAGCCTGGCACTGGTGATCCAAAAGTGAGAGATGCCTCCCATGGATTGGAACTCTCTAGCAATGGGTCAAAGCGCATCCAATCAGAACGCATAAAAGCCATCATGTGACCGGAAATCCTAATCCAAGAACGCAGGCACGAATATTTAATTCTCCCTCTTTTTCCTCAGACAAGGGACTTGACCATACGTGCGTAATCGTGCTCTTCCCTTTTCCTGATTTTGACCCGTTCGAGTGCGTGTGGTAATCACGTGTGACTCAGGACACAACCAGAGTTTATCTCAAAAGTAAATGTAAGTAAACCCATTCAACCTTATTTCCGTGCACACACATTACCATCATTAAGAACTCTCAGGCACAATTAACAATTTGCATTTCATTTACACCGTCACGAAAACACAATGAACACTCGCATACATGGACATTAACTGAACCCGTCTTTGTTTGAATGAATAAACGTTTGTTTTTCTAAAGGGTTAACTTTTCATTTATTGTTGTTGCTTTGTTCATGACCAATGGAGTCATTTATCCTTTTACCAATCTTTAAATATGGAGAAATTAAACCCCCATAAAGTCGGGCACCCATTTATTCCTCACAGAAGCCCCGATAACAAATCATAGATCAGACACTTCTTTCCTCTTTAAAATAGTGGGCACCCACCTTTCCCATCCTATACAGCACAAAGTAAAAATTAAAACTACTGTGCATGTCTTTTCGAGATAAATATAAAGTAATTAAAGCAAGTTTCATTGTTGATACAGTGCGAGTTGTCCGTACTAACACTGGGAGTCAATAGAAAGCTAAAGAAACCTTAAAAAGATGCAGAATCACATCTCAGAAGAAAAATGATAATTGTTTCTTTAACCATTGGAAAAACAAAATTTGATTTCAAAACACAATGGTTCTCCAAAGAGAGCCCCCAGAGTATATGAGACATGGTAATAGAAGAGATGTTTATACAAGTGAAACAAGGTGCTTAGACTAAATAGGAAAATGTTGAGCAAAGGTCTGACAGATCAGACAAATGGAAACCTAGAAAAAAAGGTTTTTAAAAATACAAGTTTCCTGATTAAATCAGTGTGGGACTTATTTTTTATGCCAGTAAATCACAAACCTTTGAAATTACAGCCATTAAATTTATGCAGTAGGTGTTAAAATGTAGGAAATATAAAGCAGATCTGCACTGGTTGCAAATCTTTTGTATTTGACTCTAAAAATGGACACACAAGCAAGAAGCAGAACATTTTTAGAACATTTTATTTTAGTACGAAAAAAAGTATCCAATTTGTATATATAAGCGCACTTCATAATCATATTTACACAATATCTAGGGCCTTAAACCTTTATGATGGTAATAAACATAATTCTTCTTAAAATCATTTACATCTGTTACATATTCCAGTAATCTATTCCAAAGTCCAACCACTATTGCTAAATAAGAATTTTCTACTTCCATATATGTGTGGCCTCTCAGGCCCTTGTACCCCCTAGTAAAAAATACATCATTACTACATCATTACTACTGCTAAACCACGCATAATCTTAAACATTTCTATTAAGTCTTTCTTGAAGCTACAAAGAAGTAATTTGTGGAGGCAAACAGAAATCGCTACAACTTGCCAATCAAAGTGGAATTTTATAAAAAAAGATGAAATGCCAAAATTATCTTTCAGACCTGAAACATAAACGAATGCTGCAGATTGACAAGTTACATTTGATTGAATTTGGTTGTTGTGATTTTATACAAATATTTCAAGGTCGAAATAGGTATGTATGTGTTTAGCAGAAGAGAAAGAAAAATATAATATTGTTTTTAGTATATTGATTATTTAAAACCCACTTTAATAACAACTAGCATTCCACAGGAAATTATGAATCATCACCACCCACATATTTCTTTTTAAATTTGTAAATTAATCAGTGGTGGTGGTAAAATTAAGTTACCTTGATGAAAATGCTACCAGTATGGTTTGAACCATAAATGCATGATTTAAATAAAAAGAGCATGAATGTGGCCGGACACAAACTAAGGGTTCAATTTAAGATAAACTTACATTGAAAATTGACCCACCCACTAAAAACCTATTTGTGGGTGGGTAAAAAAAAAAAAAAAAAAAAAAAATTGTCCCTACTCATGTGTGTGCAAAATTTCAATTTTCTACTACGACCGGTTAGGGCTGGGAAAAGTCAAGGTACATAGATACATATAAATGTCAGAATGCATGAATAACCTAAACCCAGCAACAGTGTTCAAACCAGTCTGTGGGTAGAGTGATTATACTAATCTCTTTAATTATATAAAGAATTGAACTTTATATAAGACTTTGATTATTGCATATACATTTACTCACACAAAAACATGATAATTATAAAGACATTTATTAGTTGAGAACCTATATTTGCCTGGCACCGGTGTGAACGACTGCTAAATGAGTGGCCAAAATCGTAAATGGTTCTCTATGTCGACAGTATGAAATCCAATGATGGATAATTTTATATCAGACAGAATATGATAATTATAAAGACATTTATTAGTTGAGAACCTATATTTGCCCGGCACTGATATGAATGACTGCTAAATGATCAGCCTAAATCATAAATGTGAAATGTCTTTATAATTATCATAATCTGACGGATAAAATTATCCATCATTTGATTTCATACTGTCGTCATAGTGAAACACATTATATTAGTGCCTAAACACGCCAGCAGAGTATAGGATTAAAAGACTGCTACCTACCATGAGAACTTTGTTAGCTCAGTTGGTAGAGCAGTTGGTTGCTTCCAGGGTGGATGTGGGTTTGATCCACACATCGAGCTTGTTTATTCAGTGCCGGGCAAATATAGGTTCTCAACTAATAAATGTCTTTATAATTATCATATTCTGTCGGATATAAAATTATCCATCATTTGATTTCACACACACACACAGATATAGACATTTATACATTCATATCTATGTATGTATGTATAACACTCTTTCCCTATATATATGGGTATGCTGATATGTAGTTCTCATCCAGGTTTTTTTAGTCAAAGTATAAATAGAAAGACACTCAGGTGTGCATATGTACATGCGCACAGACAAACACGCACACACATATATACATAAATATGTACATACACACACGTGTGTGTATAAATACAGCGGCACATGTCTATACAAAGAATATTACATTCAAATAATAAATATACATATTTGAAAAGAATTATGAAAAAAAATCTTCAAGTAAGTAATTAGTATTTCAATAACAAAGAGAGTGTAAATGGTTTTGATAATTTTAAAATATTTATATCATTAAGTTATCAACTTAATTGAACTGTCGCTAAATTAAGGCAGTTTCACTTAATAAAAAAAATATCCAAAATATCCCCAGATCCCTTTTGGCTCAACAGTTAGGTCAGGACATGGAGGTTAGATATACACAGGATACGTGGAAGTCAATCATCATCAGCCTTTTAATGTCTGTCGTTAGACACAGACCTTCAACAAGATTCATCAGACTGTCGATCATGGGCATTGCAGCGCAAATACTTTCTAAACTTGTCTAGTTCGTCACGCCATCTTATTTTTTGATGGCCACAATTTTGCATATGATCTTTGGGGATCCACATTGTGAGTCCTGATGTCTAGTGGTTGTCTGACAGTTTTGCAACATGACCAGCCCATTGCCATTTGAGTTTTCTATGGTTTCTATGATATCTCCTGTCCCCTGTTGGTTTTCTAATATAATGTGCTGTCTTGTGATCTCTCCATGTGATGTTAACCATGATCCTCTCTTGTGCACATTGTATGGTTCTCCATTTGAGGGCCAATCTTTTGATTAGCTCGACATTTCAGCTCCATAGGTGACTATCGGGAGGATACATTGGTTGTAGGCCATTCTTTTTAGGACTAATGGGATCTCCTTGTTCTTGGAGGTTGAGCTTGCTCAGCCAAAATCTTGCCAACCTAGAGTGATTCTTTGCTTGATTACTTCTTTTGAGGATTTCATGAAGATTCATTGTCTCAGGTAGATGTAGTTGTCTACTTTCTTCATTTCTTCATTTTCAATGTTTGTTGCACATGACATTTGTTCATGTGCAACAAACCAACATTCTTGCTTTTTTCATTCAGTTTGTCTAGCATTGTTTGGAGATCAGGAAGGTGCTCAGCAAAAAAGGGCGATGGCTTTACCATCCTGTCCCTTAATTTAGCATCAGAAGTGGTGTAGCAAGGGTTCTCAGAACCCAGGGCAGTTGTGCAATATCCTAGGGAGGGGCATAATTATTAATTAACAAAGCATTATAGGCCAGAGGATAGTTTGCGCCCCTATACACCTATACTTGGGGGTGACTGCCCCCCTCTTTCTACGCCTCTGCAGTAAGTACCGTTGGTGAAAGGAAAGGTAAAAAGTATACATTTCCAATGATGGGAAAAGAAAGGAACAAGATATCTACTTTCACCATGAATACAACTTTATTAACACAGAATAAGGAAGAATAGAGATTCTGTTGCTTTGAGGTCTGTTCTCTGTAATTATATTTCTTTTATAAGGGTTAATATCAATAATTTGACTACGCATGAATAGTGTTGTTATAAATTATCAACTGTAAAAAGTACTCTGTCATTTGTCTGAGAATGTCAGAGTTTTAAATCTGAAATTGAATAAAGAATTTTCTTTTGAGAGTAAAGAAAAACATTCATTCAAATGTACACCAAAAAGTTCTTTAGAATTGAAGTGTTTTCATATGAGAAAATGTTTTGTAGAAATATCTTTTTGGTTGTGTGAAGAAATGTCTTTTCTTTTTAATTTATTAAGGAAATGTTTGTAACACAAAGTATGTGGGTGCATGCAGTGATTGGAGAGTATTTCAAAGAAAAGTGCATCTGACTTATAAGACCTTTCTTAGTATTAAAATGTTTTTTCTGTACTCACAAATATTTGGTGAATATTGTGGCGTTAGTCTTCTGGAAATCTTTTGTTGAAATACTGACGCCAACACTGGAGTTAGTCATTGTGGTAAAATGGTTTTCATGTCTTCATGAGGTTTATATATTTTTAATGTCTGCTAAGTTTTTGAGGTGGATGGATCGTTGCTTGCGGCCAAAGGCTGGAGGGAATTTTAGCACATCTTACAGCAAGAGAGTAGGGCTTCAACTTTTATGTAAACAACTTGGTACTGGTGTGCCTTCTCCAGGCCCGTCAGCAGGGTACAGCGAGTCGACAGGCCATTAAGTGGGGTGGGGGTGGGGGTGGATCTACATTTTTTAAAATAGCCAAAAAATACCATAATAGCCAAAACACAAAAAACACAGCTTAATTTGGATATTCCGAAACCATATCAAGAAAGACAGTTTTGTTAAATTATCTACCGATTACTTTCAAGTAAAACAAAAAAATGTTTGGGCAGATATGGTCAGTCTCTCACTACTCCAATGTTCTTTGATATGTAATTCCATCAATTGAAGCGATTGAACTCCATTGGCCATTTTTGTAGAAAGGAAAAAAGGAAATTAAAGAAAAGACCTGCCTCTAAAGAATAATTGTGATGTTTACTAAAATAAAGCTAATTGCAATGTGTGTGTGTGTGTGTTTGGCTGCAACTCTATAGAAAGGTCAGTGTCTTTCAGTGCAATGAAAACTTAATTAAAAATTGAAGTAACTAAAAATAAATGTTTTAAGAAATGAATGTTGAAATAATTGCATTTATTTTCTCTCTTTAGGATAGAATTCCTTTGGTTAATATTGTAGAGAGGTAGAAATCTCGAAGCCACTACAATAAGAACGACCTAAAAGTCTTTCTCGGCAGACTGGAATCGATGAATTCCATGCAAGAGGCAGTTTTTTCATTTATCATCTTGGTTCACGATGCCACAAATAATTTCCTAGCTGCGACCATTGTGACATCCCTTCTAGAATATTAATCTGGGTATTACTTGCTGCCTGTTCATCATTTTTATCTGATCTTAGATAAGTATTTTAAAATATCTTAGCAGCAGCGCCAGAGAAATAATCATCTGGCTTAAAATATTGCATCTTTTTTAAAGTTTTGAACAAAACAGTAAGCTGCTGTCAAAAGAAAGAAAACTAGATTTCATAATATGAAAATAGTTTTAAAAAGGAATGACATCATTAATTTTATAAAACCATTCAAAGCCGCAGAATTTTTTATTGAATAAAAATGTTATTGTTTTTTTAGCAATTGTAAAAACAGAATTGATTTCTATTTTTACAATTGATAAACATCAACATTTTTATTCAGTAAACAATTTTTATCAACATCATATTTTAGATATGCCTTTTTAAAGATTGATTCTGTTACTAGTCTGACCATATAGATTATTACCCATTGTCAACTTATCTAATTTTTTTAGTTGAAATATTTAAAAAAAAGAAAATTTTGAAATCATTTGGAAAAAAAAAAAAAAAAAAAAAAACATTAACTATTATCCAAATCTCCAATGGGAATGATAATAAAGGTCTTGATTATTTTTTTAACTAAATATTTTGAAAAAAATAGGATAAACCAACAGAATCAAAGTTGAATTATGATTAATGCTTGACTATTTTTTTTTTTTTTGTAAAGGCAAAAGAGTGTTTAAATGAATAGAATACATTTTTTAATAAGGTTTTTCAATTCAATACAATGCAAATTCCCTACTGAAATCTTTAAAATTTCCCATTTCCTATTTTTATACTGTTCAAAGATATTTTCACTGAAAAACCAGATACGAAAATCACTAAAATCTTAGTTACTAAATTCAGATCTTGATTATGTCTTATTGTGACTGCATTAACTTCCTATCACACTCGGATTTTACACCCGAAAAAGGCTGAAACGTTGTGTTTACAACACAAACAAAAGGAGTTCAACCGTCTGAAGAACCATTTGAATATTAATATTCTTGTTGAAAATCCATTTCTCAAAGCCATTTGATTCACAACAATCCTATTCATATAGATGATAAAAAATAAAATCCTTACATTTTGTCAAACCTCAGATTTTATATGAGAAATTTTGACAGTAACAACATATTCTTCCATCATCCATTGTGGTATAAATTGTAAAAAAAATAATTAAAAGAAGAAATTCTTGATAAAAATTTCTTTTCCATTTGCTATTGCGCATTGTTTTGGTTGCATTAATCTTTTCTTTTGAAATAGCATTGAATTGAGCAATTGAATGCAAAATCATAGCAATTAATTTTAATTTGTAATTTTCCTTTGATTAAATTGCCTAACGATGAACAAGCAATCAGTTTAGAGCAATAAAATTGTGTATGTATTAGTGTTTTCTTTTTCATTC
>VCCN01002735.1:4199781-4213436 GCA_006491835.1 Architeuthis dux | reverse complement strand
ACATACATATATATATACATACATTTATTCACAGATTTTTAAAAATTTCAGTGAGCACATGCACGTATACGTATGAGAATATATGCAATTATATAAGATTGAAGGTTGTTCCAGAGAAAGAACACCTTGATTCACAATATGTATATTTTCATATACATATACTTCGACAGCATAAATTTGCACAGATGATTTATTTTTATATGAAATTTGATAATATAAAAGAAAAATGAGTTGCAATTATCCAGAAAAACAAAAGTAACAATATAAAAGGTACTCTTTAGCTTCATCCTAATTTTAGTTGTTTTTATACAACTTATTAATTTGGGTCACTGTTTCTATGGCAACGAATAACAGCGTTGCCATAGAAACAGTGGCCCGGATTAATAAGTTGTATAAAAACAACTAAAATTAGTAAAAAGTGGTGTGTTACAATACTTCATCCAATAATAAAGATTAATATGAAAAGTAGTTGGACACATGAATCTAACAACATTAATATTCAGCTGCAAACCTTTTCTTGCAATTACTGCCTCTGGACATTAATCATAAGACTCAACAAACCCTTCCAATGATTCTTGCTGAATCTTGATCCACTCTTCTTTGCACAGAACTTTCAAGTCCTGGAGATTTCTAGGATCTCTCTCATGAGTAACCTTCTTTCAAACTTCACCATAAATCTTTGATGTATTGAAAGTTTCCTCAAATGTGTTTTATATGCCATAAAATATAATACAATGTAACTCAATGTATTGTTCCATTAGCCTCAAAACCTATGCATATTGTTTTATCATAAATTAATGATTTCTTCTACATAAAGTCCAAACCTTTTCTTTGTATAAATCTCCTTGTCAAGCACATTGTCTCAGAGGCAAATAACCATTGATGAACCATTTTCAGAAAGGGCATTTTATGACATTCTTTTTAATGTGATTGCTAAAAAATGGCTAAAGTTTTCATTTCCAGTTAACTTTATTACTAAAAATTGTTTTATATACTCATTTAAAGTCCACTTATCAAATAAAATAACTAAGACTCCAGAACAAATTATTAATGAGAATAAAACGTTTACTTTTATTAAACTAATTATTTTTTTTTAAATTGGCCAGATTTTGGCTATCGTAGATTTTTATCGGATAAATTGGAAAAGAAAAAAAAAAAAAATGACTTGTCAATTGCGTTCATTCAAGAAAACTTTGTTGTATTCTATGGCTCATCAACCCCTTGTCCAGCTAGTGGTTTTTAATTGAAGATCAAAAGACGAAATTGATGACATCTTGTTTGTTTCATAACGTGAGAGGAAATGAATTTGATGAGACATAGATGTTTGCTACTCTACGGATTTAAGTAATACATTGGGGGGGGGGGGTTCTACCTATAGAGAACACTTGTTATGAATAACAAACCATAATTGGCAACACTGAGACAACCACTAAAATCTCTCATTCACTAAGCAAAACTTGTATTTCTGTTTAAAGCAATGAATGCAAAAACTGCTCATGCTGGAGAACTTGAAGATGCTTAAGAATAATAAGCCAGACATTTGTCACTTAAATAATTCAGAGAAGATTTTGTTTTATAGTGAAAATGTTTTTGCAGTTATGAGAACATTTGTATTCGGTGATTAGAAATAAATATTTGATTCAGTATGTCTTACACTTTCCTTTGTTCACAGAGGGTACACAGCTTCCCCCGCTGACCCGTGGTTCCAACGCCCGTCTCTAATAGGAATACAATTAATGTTCTGTATACATAGACAACCATAGCTGTTTATTTTATTTCTTGCAAATTATATCATTTACATTTTTCAAATTGTTATTCCTTTATAAAAAAATATTCATTTTCTTTGAACTGCAATTATACTGCTGTTAAAGAGAAGAATTTTTATTCAGTTCTGTAATTTATTGAAATTATACAGAAAAACAGTCTTTTAAATTGTTTAATAGAAACTGAAAGAGCATTTTTCAATAAAAGCAGAATTTATATTTGTATTTTCTGAAAGTTTAAAATTCATAATTCTCAAGTAGTACTACAATTTGTAATTTAATTTGCTTAAAATTTAAGGTTAATTTCTACAATTTATTGTGCAGAAAGAGATGTAATGTTGTTCAGTTGTTAGCCAGGAGAACATGGAAATTTTGCTCATAATATATCAAATACTTATTGTTTGATATGAAATGAAGATAAAACTGTCAATATTTGGGAATAGCATGAAATATTTACAGCAGTCTTTGTAAGAAAACAAATACCTCATTCCCCAGGTAAAGTACAACCCATTGTTTAAAGTCTCCTGAATCTCTAGTGGAATAGTAGGTACAGAATCAACAAATAAACATATTAAATTATAATAAAGATACAAAAGGGAATATTGTATTTTGACAAGATATTCATATTTACAGTATTTTCAAAAATAAGATTTTCTTAGATCATTTTTTGCTTGATTTCAAAGAAGAATATTTACAAATTAAATTTGTATATTTCTATTTTTCTTTGTATTTCTATTTGAGAAACAAATTCAAATACAATTTGTTCACGCTGAATAAAAAACTTGCCACACAAAATATTTCAAAAAGATATAAATTGCAAAATGTAATAATTTCTAAATATCATATGATTATATCCTCTAAGATCTTTCGCATATCGTATTGTGATTATATCCTCTAAGATCTTTCACATATCGTATTATGATTATATCTTCTTTCCCAATTCTTTGAAACATTTTGAAATTGTCAAGCCGACACAAAGTTATGGACATAGTCAATGACAAAAAACAATTATTTCAGACTGTTTTTGCGGTTAAATATAGAATTATTTCTCTTTGAGGCATCATGGGAATTTTTCTCTTTGATGTTATTTTTTTAATAATTTAACCGTTTTTAAATTTTGAATTTCCAATCTGTTTTTAAAATTTTTGCTTTGAAGTTAAAGAGATTCTTTTTATTCAATAACATTTGTATTGTAGAAGATCTTTAAATTTTTCACTGATTCAGCCAGTATTTGGTCTAATTAGAGATGACTTTGATGAACAAAAGAAGGATGGAGTTGATCCTACATAATAGTATTACTTGTAATGAAACTGAGGCATAGGAGCAGGAGGGCCCCCAAAAGCTTTCTAAATTATAGTTCCCCTACTGCATTTCTACTGACATTATACAATAACAATGATATATTTGTACATATATGAATTGCATGAATAATAATTCAGCCTTTTGGGGGTTGTTTTTCACTAATTAAGTGATAATTCAGGTCTATTTATTGCAAATTAATCAAATCTCGCTAAATGTTGGAGAGGACACCTCAAGGAGTCAAAGCCCCTCAGGGCTCCCAAATCTCTAGCTACGTCACTGATAAAACTAACTGAAGAAACAAGAATCTGTGGTGGGTCAAAGCAGAGTTGTATCCTGTGAAGGGAGCTCTTCCCATGGTGACCCCCTGCCACTTCCCTGTATCCTCACATGCAGGCAGCCAATCAGAGGCCAGCAAGCCATCGTGATGGGGGTGCTAACTTTGAATCAATCTCTTTTTCCCCAGTGCTCCTGTCCTTCATGATTTTGGCCCATCCATGTGATGTTTCATGTGTACCCCAGACGGGCCAGGGTATAAGACAACCCAGAACCAAGTAAGCCAATTCCCTTAATTTTACATACACCTTTTAACATCAGTATGAACTCTTTGTCACATACACCTTTTAATATCAGTATGACACCAAACCATTTTACGTACAAGGTTGCAAACCTACATTAAAACAAATACATAAATATAATTATAAAAAAAATAGTCTGGTTAGTTACCCAATAGAAACTGTAATATGACCAATGTCTTTTGGCAGCATGCCGTTTTGGGGATGATCAATTAAAAAAAATAGGAAAAAAGGGGTGATCAATGAATAAATCATTTCTCTTGCCCTTTGTTGGGAAAAAAAACAAACAAAAAAAACAAACTTTTCTTTTTGAAAACAGCCAAAATCAATTGATTAAAATTTACTCAATGTTCCAAAGTCAAAGCTTTGTATTGATTATCATTAAAAGGTCATTTGGTTCAAAGTGGCAGAGAAGAAGAGAAAATTAGGAACAATATTCTGGTTTGAAACTATTGACAATTTTAAAGATATTATGAATAATCAGATTAACTTATTTTTGATAAGGATTAAAAGTAAAAGTTTGAATCCCAGGCACAGATTAAAACATGCAACATTACCAATAAATACAGGGTTGGTCCTAGGTACCAGCAACACAGGCAGGCGCCCAGGGAGCTTGGTAGGGGGGGGGGTCTGTCGTGTGACTGAGACAGTAATACTTTCCAAATACAAATGGGAAAAATGAATAAATTAAACAGAATAAAAACAGTCAAAATAAGAAAATTCCCTGATGTGAAGTCACATCTTTCAGGAATATCTGACAGTTTTGGGGAAAATGATGGCCGATTCAAGATACAAACTTTTAGTCATGTCCTACTATATATATATATATATATAACTTAAGGATTAAAATGTGCTCTTTCCACTAATATTCACTGTAGATGGTGCCAGGAGGCAAAGACGCCGCCTGTTGTTGTATATCTTAGCGGAGAGCATACTTATCAATTAACAGGCATTATAGGCTAAATGAAATGTTTAGGTCATTCACACCTGTGCCTGTGGTTGCTATGCCTCTGGATGGTGTAGAACCTTAAACCAAATATTATAAAAGAAGAGTTGTGTATAATCCTCTTGCAGGAGTAGAAACTTGGTCAAAATGTGTCTCAAAGAGATTCCAATATTAACCTAGAATTGGGTTGAAGGGACCACCCATGATAGTACAAGGCAGCATAGGTTTCAACAGTTTTGTTGTGGCGATTTGAATCTCAAAAATCGAGAAAGCAGGGGACATCCATCTGCAATTGAAAATGAATGGTTGACGACATTGGCCAAACAAAACCCACGCCAAACCGTCAGAGATATTGGGTGTTGGTATTGCAATAACATTGGACCATCTGAGGCAAATTGGTACAGTGGGTAAAACTTGATAAGTGGGTTCCAGAGACTTCGATTTGAAGTGTTCTGCATAACAGAAATGATCCATTTCTTGATCGAATCGTGACTTGTGATGAAAAGTGGATCGCATATGACAATCGCATGCGATCTGTATAATGGCTTAACAATGATGAGGCACCAAAGTATTTCCGAAGATCGCAGTTGCACCAACAGAAGATTATGATGACAGTATGGTGGTTTGCAATTGGTGTTATCCATTACAACTTCCTTGACTAAGGTAAGAGAATCAATGCAGGTGTTTATTGCCAACAATTGAATGAAAAGCACGTTAAAGCAGAATTTGACCAGCATTAGTTAATCAATGAGGTCCAATTTTGCTTCACGACAATGCTCGGCCACACGTTGCACAGATGATACTGTAGAAACTAATTGACTTAGGCTACAAAACTTTACCTCATCTGCCATACTCCGCAGATCTGTTGCCCACTGATTATCAATTTCAAGCCCCTAGACAACTTTCTAGGACAAAAGAGATCCAATTGCAGAGTAGATGCAGAGAACGCATTCATGGAATTTCTGGAGTCCAGAACTCCAGAGTTTTATCATGTAGGCATACATATTTGTTCTCGCTGGCAGAAGTGTATAGATGCATGCGGCTCCTATTTTGAGTGATTAAAACATCTGTACCATGCATTATTTGATTAATAAACTTGGCATTTGAAATCAGCCATTATTTTCCGATGGAAATATTCTTAGCTCCACTTGTGTATTGGATATTTGTTCATTCAGGAAAATCTCTGAGTCTTGATTTTATTATCACAACATTTTGGCTTCCTTTAGCCTCTGGCCTTTCTTGGTGTTTGTTTTCAATTGATAGCATATCAGCATTTCTAAATAAATATACGTGCAGAAATTTGATAAGGGATTTGTTTGATAACAGATTTGTTTGATAACAGATGTTTTCTCCTTTATGTAACTTTGTCTCAACTGATGAATATCAAATTATTCTTATGGAAGCATTGGCAGGGTGTCGGCTTACAACACTTTCAGTCAGGATAGGCAGTTCAGATTATCTTGTTTGTTTTATTTCATTTTTCTTTATGTTTCTTTGAAAATGGAATATAATAGACTAGCTACCAAAGTTTAGTAAGACATGTCAATTTAAAAATCTCTAGTTTTCTGGAAAAATCTTAAATAACTAGAGAAGTGAAAGTAAGCTAAGTCATATAAAGATAACCATTAGGCACTGACACTATTAGTTAATGTTTAAATGTTATTTTAATAAATATATTAAAAAAAAATTGTATACTTTCACTGCTTATATAGTCAATGAAATGATATTTGTTGATTGTCTTATTTCGATATCCCCACCAGAATTGTAAGTACTAAGTAATAAAATGTGGCTCTTTTTGAGTACTCAACAATTTTAGCTATTTTCATTATTATGTTAATATCTGATCAATATGTTGTATAATTATACTTTTTAACCAAAGTTAGCTAGAAATGAGGAAAAATTCTAGCCACTTTTAGCTATCAAATTTTTCCTGTCCGATTTGGATCAGGGTTGACAGATTTTGTCCAAGTTTTGGAACACTACGGGATGATTTTGTATTATACAGGATGGGTGGCAAGTGGCAGTGTAAACAAAAGATTTTTTTAAATAAAAAACTTAAATAACATTACTCAAGAAAATAAACAAAAACTAGCTATACAAAGTTGAAAAAAGATATATAAAACACTAAACAACAAACTTGAATTAACTTATTATTGTAAAGTAAATTGCATTAGATTTATACATTTTGATTCTATTTCATTTTAAATCCAGTCTAGATTGTCATTTTCGCCTTTAAAAATGAAAAGCGGCTGAAATGTCTGGGTTTGAAATATTGGCGGCCGAGTTGTGCGTGGCCAATTTGTCCAGGTCCGAACTGTCCTAGATTCATGTAAGACACAAAGATATCAAAATATGCTTAGGTAACCTTTTTCCTCTGCACAAGCTAATCATCTAAAAAATATAATCGTGCTTTAAGTAATTTTTTGTATAAATCATTGATTTCTGTTATTTTTTATTTTTTTAAATCGCATTTTGTTGTTTCATGTTACTTGTTAATTTTTGAATTCAATTAAATTTCTGTTCCACTTACTGATAATACATGTTTCTATGCAATTAATTTGAATAGCTTCAACGTAACGTTTTTGATTTGAGCCCCCCTGGGAAAACTAAAAGTTGTCACCTATGAAGCCAACAACAGTTCATTAATTTGATTATTTGTTCCCAGAGCATTCTGGGTGTACATTGATTAAAAAGAAAACCCAAATATTTTCCCCTCATTATTGCTCTTTGATCATGCTAAGAATAAATTGGTTTACTTACCTAAAAGATGTTTGAAATGCCATATGGTAAGCACGAGAAAAAAAGAAAAAACAAAAATATATAACTGAGTGTACACAGGACAAAATTATTACTTATACATGTACAAAGTTTTAAAAATAAAGTTTAGAAATTATGGAAAAAGCATCAAATTACAAGGACATTTTTGGAATCTGTCAGCTGAGATTTTCAAGTTAAAGTCAAGTGTTAAATTGTAGATGTTTGTATTTATGTACATTTGAATATGTTTTTATGAATTTTGTATTTGTTTAGAAGTTGATGTGTAAATATTGTGTATAATTGGGAGATGCCCAAAGAGACATAATAGAATTAATAACTAGCTTTCCAAGGGAAATTATGAATCACTGCTACCCATATATGCTGTGTTGGGGGTGATCAATTAAAAAGTTGGAAAAAGGGGTGATCAATGAATAAGTTACTCTCGCCTTTTGTTGGGCCGTGATCACTAAAAAAGGTCTGAATTATCAAATGACAAGCAGGCACAAACTAGTGACCAATTTATCATAAACTTACATTGCATATTGAATCTCCCCCCCCCACTAAAAACCTGTTTTGGAGGGGAATTTTCAAAAAACATCAGAACACATGAATAACCTGAACCCAGCAACAATGTTTAAACTGGTCCGTTATGGGTGGTGTTGTAATAATAATAATAATAATAATATAAAACAAATTCTAATAAGGAATGATCGATAACGTCAACGACTTGTTTGTAAATATTAGAAAAAGAAGACAGACAAGACTATATATATTCTTCAGTCTGTAATATCAACTGAATACTTTTAAAACGTGAATAGTGCATTCTGCAATAAAAACCAGAATAGAATTTAAACGTCACACAATCAAAGTTCCAATGACGTGGTGCCTTTCTTTTTTTTTTTTTTAAATGTTTTTGTCAAACAAAGTATTATGAAAAGTTCAAAAAGTGAATGGCGCGTTTTGTAAAGAAAACAGAAATATAAAATGAACATTAATGTTGCAATAACGTGGTGCATTTCCAACAAAAGACACACCAGTGACTGAGGAGCAACGGACTGAAAGCAGAAAGAGGGGGGGGGGTTGATCATCACTGCACAAGACCAACGCCTCACAATCAGATGCTATCACCATCACATAATCAAGGATGAACCAGACCCACAAAGCAGGATCTGTGGAAAGTACGAGGAAAGTGAAACAGTCAAACACTGAGTACATTCACAGGCACGGTGCAGTAATAGATTCATGTGACAACATTGGGAAACTTATATTCATAGTGTAGTGAATTTAAAACAATATTTGTTTGAAAAACTTGATAAGTAAATTAAGTATAGATTTGCAAAACCAAGAATGGAGTATATTCAAATGATAAATTCATGACTATCAGGAAAAAATCTGAAATGCAAATGAGAAAAAAAAATTCTAATTTTTTTTATTCTTTGCAAATTTTGTCAGAAATTGGTTAAAAAAATGTCAAACTTAAAAAACAAAAACTCTAAATCAAATAAAATGAGTACCAAGGGAGACAATTTTGTGATTTAAATAATCACTGACAAATACATAATCAAAAATTTAATTATGTAGTCTAATTTGTACTTTAAAATCACAAGGAGTGAATATTTTTATTTGAATTGGAATTGTATCAAGTTTGAAAAATTCATCAAATGATGACTTTGCTCATTTGGAATCTTTTTTTTTTTCTTGATCATTTTGTGTATTCTGATTTAAGTATAAATTGGCTTCTGTATCTTTCTCTCTCCATTTCCATGTTTTCAATCCTGGAGTCTCATAAACCTAATTATTAGTTTTGGCAAAAGTATCTCTTTATTTATTTTCTGCTCCTAAAACATAAATCTTTGCCGAAAAAGATTAATATTTGATATCAGGACAAACTATATGTTTAACTTTATTAAGAATTGTTATTTTAATCAATGTTCAATCATCATGAAATTCAAAACCACTTTCAACGCACTGTTGCATGCATTTTTCCAATCGCATTGTCTATTTGGACAGAGTCTTTGAGGCTGATGAGTCCTCTACTGCTGTTTACTAATTGTGTCTTTTGGGTAAAGAGCTTTGCGCATTGGCAAGTGTTTCCTCTTTCATCCAGCCGAGGAATGGTCATTATTATGTGAAAACAAAAATCAAATGTCATATATAATATATATATATAAGCAAATATAAATTTGTTCACAGATATGACACTTAGAAAGCATCAAATGGGATATTATTTATTTATATGATACAGAATACTTTTAAAGATTTTTTCCTATTAACACTCGTTAACGGGGGCAACATTTTTATTATCAAAAAGATGAGAAATTCTTTGTCAAAAGGGATTTTATTTTTGTATCAATTTTAAAAACACTTGGTGGTAACTGATATTATTGATCAATGAATTGTCACTTTTCTTTATAAAAGTCTTTGAAATAGATATATGCATAGATGGATGGATAGAATTGAAGGTTTTGTTCAGTGATTATCCTCAACTTTGTTGCTGTTTTTCCCCACATTGTTTTGGTCAGCTGAAACTGTGGGGAAGGGGAAAATTGAATATTATCCATGACTCATCTCAAAATCTCAGACAACAGATATAGAGAGAAATCTGTAATTTGCTCCAGTTACATTATAGTAACTGGAGCAAATTGCAAACTACACTTTCGATATATATGGAGTTAGAACCATTAGGTGTACAAGCCGGGGTTGGTGGGAATTCAGAAAATAAAATGGACGGTGTAAAATTCGGGGCAAAACCATAGCAATCAAATCAAACCCTCTGTGCCCCCTTAACCAAAGAGTCTCCATGATTAGTGCATTTATTTAAAATCATTGGGGGTAGAAATAGTTTGCTTATAGTTGAATCTACCAAGTGTTACAAATTATTAAATAAAACATCTGCAAACCAGAACATTCAATTTAGTCATAACCTTGTCCACATTAAAAGCACAGAAAATCTTTCTTATTTCAATTAACCTACAAATATATTGAACTAAAATGAAATACAAATTTAGAACAGGTCTGGTTAGTCACTCAATAGAAACCGTCACATAACCAACATCTTTTGGCAGCATGCCATATTGGGGGTGATCAATTAAAAATAGGAAAAAGGGGGTGATCAATGAATAAGTTACTTCTCTCATATTTTATTGGGCAGTGATCACTAAATAAGTCTGAATTTTCAAAAAACAAGCTGACACAAACCATTGATCAATTTAGCATAGACTTTCATTGCAAATTGAACCCCTCACTAAAAACCTATTTACGGTGTGAAAAAAAAAAAGTATTTTTTACTAGACATAATAAAGAGTAAATGTTTAAATTTTCAGACCTCTAGCTCCATTGGTGCAGACCAACTTGAAAACTGAAAGAAACCTATATTGACAGTATTGGTTGCATTGGAAAGAATACGAGATTTGCAAAGCAAAATCCAATTCTGCCAAAAGAAAGTTTATGGATCATTTTTTTTCAAATTAGTTTCTTTTAGTGCCCTCTCTAAATGATTGTATTCACTGAAACTCTCTCCATTTATATCTAATACTATAAAGATGACCAATGTTTTTAACTTTATGTTCTATAGAATTCTAAACGGTTGCACCCTACATGCTTTAAATTTGTGTACTAAGGTAACTTGACCCTAGGATGAACATAGGATAGGTGTTGATGATCTCTGGTGACCTCTAAAAGTCAGATCAAATTTGGCATTTTCAAATCTAAGTGAAGACTACAGGCTGCAAATTTGTGTATAAGAGTAACTTGACCCATGATGAACATAGGATAGGTGACAGTGGCCTCTAAAAGGTCAGATTGATTTTGGCATTTTCAATAAATTCAATTTTGACATTTTCTAATGGAGATGGCTGCAGATGTGTACAAGGGTAACTTGACCCCAGGATGACCTTAAGATAGGTGGCACTGACCTCTGGTGACCTATAATGGTCAATTTAGGTCAGGTTAATTTAGCATTTTCAAAATCTGAACCCTTCAAGTTTGTGTACATGGGTAACATTTTCAAATCTAAGGGAGACAAGGAATTTTCCTCCAGTTTAGTTTGCAGGCCCGACTTGCGGGGGGGGGATATTCGATTTTATAAAATTGAATTTGCTTTCCTCTCTTGTTATATTTGAAATTTTTTGTGCATGTGCAATCCCATATACTGTGTGTGTGTGTGTATATATAATGTATCCTGCTCTTTACCACTGAGCTAATGGCACTCTCATGGCAAAGGCAGTGGTCAAAACATTCGCACAAGCAAGCAAATTATATATATATATATATATATATATATATACACATACAACTGTTATGATATACTGCCACAAAAAGGTTATTCTAATAAAGTATATCTATGTTGTAAGATTGCAGATCACAATCTTTTTAAGATCTTCACAAATAAAAAATGTATACAGCTCATATATTTTTAGGATATGATTGAATAGTGCATTGTCTCATAACAGTATTATAATAGCATTTTATGATAACAGAATTTGGTTGTCCATGGCTTAATACTAGTTGTGGTAAGTATATTTTTGCCTTGTCGAAAGTGAAGACTTGGGTCTTGTTTCTTATCATTGAAAAAGTTTGTCAGCAGGAAAGATTCTTACAATCATTAATGGATCCATGGGTAGTGTAAATGTTCTCAAAGGTTTTTCTCCCAGTTAGAAAAAAATGGACAATTCTCACTGATGTTTGAAGAAATGTTTTTATTTATTGAGGTGGTTTACAAACTAATCAATGCCACCGTAAAAAGCTGAAAGACAATACATTTTTATAACACAAGCCAACATAATAGCATAAGGTCTGTTTAATGTCCAAGAATGAACAATTTCACATACAATGTGTGCTATCTATCCAGAAATTGTTATAAGCTGCATCAAAGACAGTTGTAATGGCAACTAATCTATCCTCTTGTCTCAAGTCCCTTTGATCACGTGACCAAAGAGGAAAAAGGGGCTGTAGGTAATAAGTAGTTAGCCCCATTGTGCTGGGGATAGTTACAGGTAGTAAGGTAACTAGAAACAATATGTTTAAAGAGAGTGAAGAAATAATGAAATAATTATGCACAGTTGGCATATAGTTTTAATATGAACCATTCAAGAGTCCTTTGGAAGTAAGGTAATCTGTAACTATGTGGTTTGAGGATATGGAGGAAGCATTACAAATACTCTGGATACATGAATAAACTGAGCTGCCGGCACAGTGTATTAATACAGAAATATTAAGAATCTGAATGCAAAATATGCTGATTATAAAGAATTATCTATCTTTTATATATAACCAAATCTTTTTTCTACCTGATAAAAAGAAAATCTGTGTTCTTCAAAAACACTAATAAGAAGCACTAATGAAGGGTTTGGTTTTCTGATGAGCAAGAGCTAAAGAAGATAACTGTTATATACATATTTAACATATAAACCTTAAACAATAAATAATTATTCCCATTACTTTTATATTGTTCTGAAAGTTGACACCTGTATAGCAAATGACCTTGAGGAAACCAAGTTTTGAGCCACTTCAATGTGTGATTCAGAAGTTGATTCTAAACCCAGCAGACATTCCACCCACTTAGAAAATGACGATGCCTGAAAATCTGTTGTTGAGTTTCCAAATACACCTCCTCAGCCAGGGAGGCATAATAACCAATATGAAAACATGGTTGCGTTTGTTGCTGTTCTCGCAGAACTATCCATCTGTGAGTTAACATAGCGACACGATTCCACTTGTGTCCTGAAACTATTCTCTCCGAGAGAAAACCATTGTCATGGGGTTGGCGTATCAGAGTATGCAACTTCAAGAAGAGGAATGCCGTAGGAAAATATCACAGATGGATTATTTTCAGAAATATTGCATACTGTTGCAACTTTCAGAAGTATGGAAATCCAATTTTATCTTGATAAGCAACAGAAACTTTTCTGTTGTGAGAATTCTAGGATATCTATTTGATGTTTAACTTTTTAGAATATAGAAATCTAGCACAGCTAGATTATGAATTTAATTTTTAGATAATAAATCATCTAAAAATTCATAATCTAAATTCAAGTAAATTTATTAAACTTGGAGAACACATAGTATATTTTTACCATTTAGGAAAAAAGATTTAATAATACAGAAAAAATGTAATTCCAATCTGACAGAATAGTAGGTGATTAGACAATGTGGAAAAGAAAGAAAAGCATGTTAAACCTATTTATTATCAAATTTCTTCTGATGAAGTTGCTCGCAGCGCCGAAATGCATAAAGGTTTATCTTCATGATAAAATATGTTTTGTCTGAAATTTTACACTGTTTTGCCCGAATTTTGAGGGGCAATTACTCCCTCCC
>VCCN01002735.1:4147980-4166652 GCA_006491835.1 Architeuthis dux | reverse complement strand
TCAGTGAATTTTATATCCATTCAAAGAGCAGAAACTAAGCATTCATTAGTATCGACAAGTGAAGACTTTAGTATGGCAGAGCTTCCGTTTAGAGGTCATAGGGTTAATGGTATTTAGGAATTGTAACAACTGATTGAATACGGTAAAAAGATTGTATGACTTCTGTGGACATTGTAATTCTATTTGCATTCTCTGCATTTCTCTTGTTACTATTTGAGTTTTGTTTGCTGATTATGGCAAATATACAAAGGAAACATTTCAGAATAAGAAACCTTTGGGTAATTTGTCCATAGAGAAACTTGATGTAATCACTAAATTACAATCATCTAAAGTTCTGAGAGAAGGTATCATACTTTATATGGACTTGTATCCATATTTTTATAGCATTTCTAGATCAACACACCAGCTTCCTTCGAGTGAATGTGATCTTTAGTGAATAGTCTTAAATAATACATATACTGAGGACCTGTCAGCTGCATGCAAATATTGTAGCCACAAAGACAACACCAATGCACCAATGTGGTCTGCAAGCTTTGCAAAGTACACTTGTGCTTGAACAAAAGCAGAAACTGTTTTGAGGTATACCACATCCCATTAAATAAGCCTGTTTTTGAACCACACAAAGAAATTTTAAAATCAACTCGGAGGTGTTACTTTTTGTTGTCAGTATCAATTTTTTGTATCTATTCATTATATTGAATGTTATTCTTTAATTCTATGTTTTATTTAACTTTCTACTTTAATTTTTAATTTTTTATATTTTCCATTATTGGTCACTTTTTGGGTGCGGCACCATATATGATCACTTCAGCAGAGGGGGTTTTGCCCCCATAAACAAAAAAATTTCGGAAAACTTGCAACTGAAAATATCTGGTAATTAGGTCTAGTTTAACATACAAAAAAGTTGTTTTGATATCTAAAACATTTTTAGGGGTGCCCTATAAAGGGTTAATGAGAAATATTTTATTCAATCAAGTTGAAGACTTTTCCTTAAATATCATAGAAATTCAGAAATTCAAAAACCAAAAAAAACAAATGAGATCAATGATTTCAACAGATGCAGATATAAATTTTGATGTCTTATTGAACTGTTTGTTTTGTGTATTTAAAATCCTTTAATTCAGAATGAAGAAGTAAGTTTGAACTGGTTACAGGTGACAAGAATAGAACTGGTCAACCTATACCCAGTGAACCCTTGATTAGTATGGTTGAGTTTAACAGGATTTTTGATTTAATATAGTTTTATGAAGGCATTAGTATAATATATTTTACCAGAAATAAAACCTATGAATAATTTATTATTTAAACCCATCTGTCATAACTGAATAGAAACCAGAAAAAAGAGATAATTTTTTGTGGCTCATTTAACCATATTAATGGGGGAGGGGTTCATTGTATTTGATTACAGTGAAGAAGACATTTGCATTACTATTCCCACTCTTGAATGTGTATATAGTCTTAGCAACTATGAAAACAGAAGAAATGATTTCACTACCAATTCTAGTTTCCTATCTTCCTTGTGTTCAGTCATTTTAGCAAGATCATAGATTCTATGCACCACAAGGCTGGCTAATCAATACATATCTGTGATCAGTTCAGTGAGGACAAACATAATGATTGGTGTTGAAAAAAATCAAGATGTCAATGTATGAAACGATTAATTCTAGAAGAGATAGAGAGATGATGGCTTGCTGAGTGTTAATAGGTAACACTAACTCTAGAGATTGAAGATGTTTTGTTCAGAGAAGAGATGGAGAGATGATGGCTTGCTGAGTGCTGATAGGTGACACTAACTCTAGAGATTGAAGATGTTTTGTTCAGAGAAGAGATATAGAGATGATGGCTTGCTGAGTGCTGATAGGTGACACTAACTTCCAAATACTTATAGTGAGTGTAGCATGAGTAAAAACCTATACCAAGACAATGCATTGGAACCAAACAAGAAAATAACTAGAACACAAAAAAGAATTGTAAAGAAGTTTGGTTGACAGATGCTCAAGCCAAAGAAATAAACACATGTGACAGATAGCAGATAATGCAAACATTTTGTTCAAAACTTTAGTTTATGTTGCTACAAGTATTATTGAAAGGTTTTAGAATGATTCTTGATTTTCTGTTTCCAATAGAAATGCATGATTCTTCAGTAGAATAGGCTATGAACAAAGAGAAGTAAAACACCTACCAACATATAAGTTAAAACAATTCCACAGTTGTTAACACAAAGAACTGGTAACAAAATTGGATAAAGGTTAATATCATTAGAGTTTCATCCTAAAGTTTTATGTTTGTTTTCATGTTAGTGATCAACTTTACTGAATTTGTGACCTTTTAAGTCTTTGCACCACTTTATCTACAGGAAATGTTGGACAGCCGTGGTGTTTAGATAACAAACAAACAATAGATAATAGAGAGCTAATGACATTTTCCTAATAGAGAAGTTGTTTTTTGAGGGGCAAAAACAGAGTGAAGAGAATGATAGGTAAGGAGATAGAAAGTCCACTTGTGTATGGAGGAAGTTAAAAATACTTGAGTGATAACAGAATAAAATTTTCTGTGTCTCCATTAAGATTACACTAGGAAGATAGAGAAAGAGGACAATAAACTGCTTCCTTGTTCAAAGATTAAATATTTGGTTGGTGAAGTCAGAACACCCTATCTGTTAAGTGTCAGCATAGGAAATTATTCCTAGTACTGTATGTTAAGAAAGAATACTATGTACATAACCATAATAGGTATGAATATATAAAATAATAAGAACAGAATATTGACATAATTACTGCCAAGATGGATAATGAGAATAATAATAACCACCGGATGAGGAATCAGAAAAATAATAATATTAAGGACACAATAGTAATAATATCAATAAACAAGCGAGCATATATAATACTTATCTGCGCTTAGGGCACCCCTTAGAATTAAAACAAATACTGACAGATACAGACACTTATTTGTTTGGTAGATAGACCAGTAAAGACTTATTTGTTTGGTAGATAGACCAGTAAAGACTTATTTGTTTTGTAGATAGACCAGTAAAGACTTTATTTGTTTGGTAGATAGACCATAAATAATTATTTTTTTGGTAGATAGACCAGTAAAGACTTATTTGTTTGGTAGATAGACCAGTAAAGACTTTATTTGTTTGGTAGATAGACCATAAATAATTATTTGTTTGGTAGATAGACCAGTAAAGACTTATTTGTTTGGTAGATAGACCAGCAAAGACTTATTTGTTTTGTAGATAGACCATTAAAGACTTATTTGTTTGGTAGATAGACCAGTAAAGACTTATTTATTTGGTAGATAATCTAGTAAAGATAGTAATTTGGTCCAATCTTCATATGAGAATGGAACAGAAAGAAAAAAGAACTGATTTAAGTTTTCATTGTCTTTTCATTATTTACTGGTGTTGATCTGATTCTTCAGAGTGGCAACACTTTATTGAATGCTGAGGTATAAAGTGTTGAAATCAATATCCTTCAGAAATTACAACTTTGCAGCTCAGGTAATGGCACCGGAGAGGCTTCCTTACGTGACTCTTATGAGTCTGCTAAAGCCATCATGACTGCAAGAGGAACTGGTGTGATGACTTGGAAGAAGAAGTGCCACAAGGACTGTCATCCCCTTTGCCATTTCTTGGCAGCAGTGCTTTGCCTGGTTAGAGTGTGAAGAGAAAAGAACGCAACCACTTGGCTGACAACTCTCAAAGATCTGCCAGCCAACAAGGCCCAGTGGAAACAGTACGTCATGAACGGACTGAACAGTTGACAGCAATGACCGAGCTGATGATGAGGATGATATATATATATATATATATATGAGTTGTACTGTTAAAGTTGAGACAGAACAGGAGTACAGTGTATATATGGTTATATGTTTTTCCGTACATGTTTTGAAGAATTTTCATCGTTGGCGGATATAAATCGAAGTCAGTCTTTTAACATCGATACAGTGTTGGTGAAATGTTTCCAAGCATAGAGGGGACTGCTATCTGTAGCTGTCCCATGTTTACTCTGTTGAATCTTATGAAGAATTCTTAGCTGACCCAAATCTGGTTGTGATCAGTGGATTCTGGGTAATTCTAGGTCAATCCAAGTAGGTATCGCAGATTGGTAGAATTGTTGGAGGTGTTATAATATTAGGCAAGGAGTTAATGTGTTTAAGAATAGGAGAGTATATATATATATATATATATATATATCAGTAAGTAAAGTTCGTACCTGCACAATGTGTTAATATCATTGTAAAAACATAACTGAACAAGAATATTTTAACATAAAATAGAGAAGAAATATGAATGCGGTGGCACAAAACAGCTATATTTAGTGGCATGTAATTAAACTTTGTAAAATATGATTGCTTAATTTTGACAATGCATTAATATTTTTTTTTCTATTTTGTATTAAAATATTCTTTTTCAGTGTTTTTGAAGTTTTTCCAATTATATTAACATTTTGTGGAGGTACGCATTTTTCTGAGTGGCCCTGTTGAAACCTTCAAGCAGAACTGTCACCAAAACGAGCAACAGGTTTCTTTCATAAATCAATCTTTATTATTATTGGATGAAGTATTGTAAGACACCACTTTTTATTAAATTAATAAGTTGTATAAAACAACTAAAATTAGGATGAAGGTAAAAACTAGTCAAATTTAATAAAAAAAGGTTTCTTTCAGTTTTAAAGTTGGTCTGCCTGGCTGGCTATGTATGTATCATGTGTACAGGCCATACCAATGGAGCTAGAGGACTGAAAATTTCAACATTTTACTCCTTATTGTGTCTAGAAAAAACGTTTTTTTTGGTTTTTGAAAATTACCCTCCTAAATAGGTTTTTAGTGGGGGGATTCAATTCGCAATGTAAGTTTATGCTAGATTGATCACTAGTTTGTGTCTACTTGTTTTTTTTGAAAATTCAGACTTTTTTAGTGATCACTGCCCAACTAAATGCAAGAGAAGTAATTTATTCATTGATCACCCCTTTTTCCAATTTTTCGATTGATCACCCCCAGCATGCTGCCAAAAGACATTGGTCAAGTGACAGTTTCTATTGAGTAACCAGATCTGTTTTCTTTATGATTTAATGTTTTTTTTCTTTTTTAGAAATCATTTATAACTTCAAGGTATTAAACATTCTGATCTCTCTGCTGCTCCTGCATTTCAAGATTTTAAACTTGTTCTGTAATAAAGTTTGACTACAGCCAAGGGTCGCCAACTGAATCCCATCTTTATGTTAGCAACCAACCTTTTTTATTTCCTAAAATAATCTATATTTGTAAAAATATCTTAAACTATATTTTGATATTTCCAAATGTCAGATGTCCAAAAAAATTATCACAAATTTTATAAAATATTTTGATATGGACAACTTGTATTTAATGTTAATATTTATTTTCAAATCATACAATATACAAAAAGAAGAAAAGTTGCTAAAACTTTGTATCTACGAGGGGTGTCCGAAAAGTACAAACATTTATTAATCCAAAATGTTTATTAGTATGCAAATAAAACATTGTGCATATGTTACCAGCACTACTATGCTACTTTTCCATATAATCGCCATTGAGATTGATGCCGCTGTCCCATCGGTGCACGAGCGCATAAATACCCTCCTCGAAGAATGTGGCATCAAGCGACTGGAGGGGCCCAAACAGATGATCATCTGAGGGAGCCAAGTCAGCACCATGAGGTGGATGCGGTAAAACATCCAAACCATATCGCTGGAGCCACTCTTGGCCATTGTGAGGGGTGGCGTTGTCGTGCAGCAGGATGACACCCTTACGCAAATGTCCTGGTCTCTTTCAAAGAACAGCTTCCCTCAGTCTGTCCAGTGTTTCACAGTATCAGACTATGTTAACTGTCTGACCATTCAGTATGAAGTCCATGAGCAGCACAACTTTTGCATCCCAGAACACAGTTGCCATCAACTTCTTCGCTGACTGCTGAACTTTGAATCTTTGGGGGGTCGGTGACGATGGATGCATCCAGGTCATGGAATCAACATTTGTCTCCAGGGTAATGTGATACACCCAGGTCTCATCACCCATGATCATGTTTGGGCCCCTCAAATGACATTTATCTGGGAAGCGGTCCCACCCAGATGATGCATGGGTGGCACCAGTCGCTTGATGCCATGTTCTTCGAGGAGGTTATTTGTGCGCTTGTGCACTGATGGGATAACTGCATCAATCTCGATGGCGACAATGTGGAAAAGTAGCATATTAGTGCTGGTAACATACGCACAATGTTTTATTTGTATAGTAATAAACATGTTGGATTAGTAAATGTTTGTACCTTACAATTTGGACATCTCTCGCAGCATCTTTTAAAGCAATTTTCGTGTCTTTGTGTAATACAAAAAGTTACTCAAAATAAAATTCTCTACAAGATAGTTGAGCTTTACAAAAGTTATTATGAAATTAAAATCATCGCTTTGTGAAAAAACTCAACTCAATCGTATTAAGGGCATGGCATGCTGGATAAATAATCTAATCTGATTTGGCTTTGATATTAAAAGTAAACTCTTTCCTCAAGTTAACAAGGATATTTATCAAACATGAATCTCTAGCAAGAAATTCTGGTCAAAGGCTCACATCTCAGCAGGATAAAATCTGTCAAGTAGAGGGCAAGATTTATTTCTGAGTGTTAGTTGAAATGGCTGGTGAGAATAGTTGAAAACCACACATGAGTAGATATATGCCATTTTTCTGATCTATATGTGAATAGTCTGTTCATATCTGTCAATCTATTAGAAACTGACAACCAAAACTGTCAACATAGGTTTCTTCAGTTTTTAAGTGATTCTGCCTGGCTGGCTATCTATCTATCTATCTATCTATCTATCTATCTATCTATCTATGTGTCAGATGTACAGGCCGTACCAATAGAGAGCTGCAAATTGAAGCATTTACTTCTTATTATGTCTATGAAAAATGTTTTAGTTTGTGTCCAGCAGCATTCACGCTTTTTAGTGATCTAACAAAAGACAAGAGAATTAACTTATTCATTGATCACCCCTTTTTCCAATTCTTTAATTGAGCCTCCCCAACACTGCATGCTGCCAAAATATGTTGGTTTCTATTGAGTGACTAACCAGACCGGTATTTCTCTAACTTGCTCAGTGGCAGTAAGGTAGCAGTGAGGTAGGCTTTGGTACAAACAAAGTTAAAGTGTGTCTAAAGGCCAAGTAGTTAGTTTTGGAGAGTAGTTTTTGAAACCAAGATATTATTTTCTAACCCCCATCCCCCACCCCGCAACAAAGATTAGGGATAATTTATTCTTTTTCATATGGTCAGTATATTAATGGTAATGGATAATTTGGAAGAACAAACATTTTAATAAATACATTTCTGTTAATAACCTTGTTGGTTCTAAACCATATAGTTTATATTTGATTTCTCGTAAAATCTCAGAACGTTTTGAAATGTGCAGTATACGTATGTAGTGAAAGCTAGTATTTCACAGACACACACACACACACACAGATATTTATATATAATTTGTTAGCCAGACTTTATTTTTATTATATATCTTGTGTGTGTATATATTCATGTTACATATAATACACAAATAAAGAAAGGTACATGCAGATACCTCTACGTAAACTATCATCCATTATCTTTATACATATATATATATAGAGAGAGAGATATAAATCACTGGTTTCATTGGTGCTTCCTTTTCTTTTCCCTTTTTATTTTCCCATGTCCCCCTCGTGACTAGATACTTGAGGGGGGAAAATCCCAAATCCCTGTAACTGAGACAAATGCCACGAGGACCAGGATAAAGGAAGTGGGGGTGGAGATCCCCAAAGCTTCTCAGGACAAATCCTGAGCATGCTAATGGTGATCGCCTCCCGACCAGCTGACCAAGATATCCTGTGCAACTTCTCCCAGGACGATACCTGAGCATGCCACAAGGACCCCTGAAGGGCGGTGGTTCTCTGAACTTCGAGGCCATGGCGGTTTCGAAGAACAGATACTACACTTTGATCTTAGCCAAAAGGCTGAGAAGCCCTGGTTATTATTAATCACTGCTACCCACAACACTGGTTTATTGCTGGGTTCAGACTTTTTTAGTGATCACTGCCCAATAAAAGGAGAGAGAAGTAACTAAGTCATCCCCAAATCACGTAACTATGATAATCTGAAAAGTTCTGGAAGCAAGAATTATGGAAAATTGCCAAAATGAAATCACGAGAGAACATAGTGTAAGAAATATTGAAGCAATTGAAGAACAAAGAGAAAGAAAATATTATATCTGCAGAAGATGTGTGTATAACTTGTTGAAATTCTTGTCATTCACATGTGTATATGTGTGTATACATACAATATGAATATATTTATGAATCATATGGACTCAGGAGAAAATAGATGTGAGTTTGCTTGTTAGATATTTAGACAGCCATGGGCAGGGGCCGCAGATTTGACCCCCACATGTGTTGAAAGTCATAAACAGGATATCAACCCAAACTGCAGGTGTCAGGGACCAGAAGACACACCAGGTGTTTGAAAGTCATAAACAGGATATCTACTGAACCCTGAACCGCAGGTGGTGGCTGGAAAACCAGTATGGGCGTACGAACCCCATAAAAGACCACTTAGGCTTGGGACAAAGACAGGACCAATTTCCCTGTTGTCAAAAGCTCTCATTATCTCTCTCCCACTCTTCATTCTTCGCCACTGAACGATGTGTCTGATGGAATAAAAATATATCCTCATATTTTATAAAACAAGTCTCCAGTCTTGCTTTTTCTCCAAGTCCAGGATTTTCCTTCTGCGGACCTGTGGCTATACAACATTCTGACTACACTTAAAAAAGAAGATGAAAACAATAACTCATGTAAAATAAGAAATAGAAATGTATATGATTGATTGATTGATTGTTTTGTTTAACGGCACATCGACTCTTGGTGGATTATTTAGTGCCAAATTTGGTTTCTTTTTGAATACACAATTTATGTAGACAAATTATTGTGGACAAATTATAGTAGACAGACTATTGCGGACAAATTATTGTAGGCAAATTAATGTAGGCACATTTTTGTAGACAGTTTGTTGTCAAGGTATATATATCGAATCTGTCTTTTATATTTTTGAGTATAGTTTTAAAGGTTATTTTTTTTAACTAGATTCTTGTGACTTTGGTGAAAAAACAGGTGGCCTCTGTTTGGCGGGGGGTGGGGGCTTACCCCTCTGCAGGGTATGCAATCAACATATTCTAGGCCCCAGCTGACAGGGCTGTAGAAATGTATAATTTTAGATAGAAAGAAAGTTGAACAAAATCCATGAATAACAAAAATATAGAAAATGTAGGAAGTAAAATTGTTAGACTTGAGTTCTTCTGCCTTTATCAGATCAACAAGAAGTCATGCATAATTTTGAGGATCAGGTATTGACTGATTATTTAATCACAGCTAACAAGAGATCAAATGAATCATTGCTACAACTACACTGACAATTCATTGATTAAATGCTGAAGAAATAATATCATACAATTCTCAGTTGATTTCCCGAATGCTGTTGATTTGAGCCAATTTTATTGGCAGCTGTCAAAGATGTTAACTTAATTGGATCAAATAGTCCCAATTACTAATGGTAGATAGAATACATCATGTGAGGAGCTGAACTTTGTTGTGATACTGATCTTGGATCAACTGCATTTAAGGGTTAATCAAATACTCATTTTAGAGAATCCCCCATTTTGGGCTTGAACTGTAAATATCTCAGTGCCAAGTCAGCAATACATTTCAGAGTTGCTTTTATGAGACAGATTGAGATTTTGAAAAATCATGACATCACTCTTTTACCAAATCTGCTTAAAAAACATTCTATTTTCTTGTTTGCAGTTTGTATTACAGAAAAGATATTTATCATTGCAGATTGTAGAACAGTGTGATGATAAAATATTATCGCTTTTTGCACACACACAAATACACATACATGTGTAATGAAATACACTCTGGTTGTGTGTGTTTACACGTTTTTGGAGATAAGAATGTGTACGTGACCAAAAGGCCATATCAAATTACTGGGGATAGAAAATAGGTCAAATGGCTGACGAAGTCAGAACAAAAGAAAATACTTTCAACCAACCAGAGTGGTTTAAGGCCAGCTGTGATTTTTCAAATCGCCAGCATTTTGGGTTAGTTAGGATCCGACACCCAGGAGCAACAGGTCGAACCAGCTAGGGAGCTTGGCTCTTCCACCCGTTAGGGGTAAGGGAGGAGAGAGTTAGAAAAAGCTTTGATTTTTAACTACTACCATCACTGGTAGTGATTCAGCAAAGTGACCTCTCGGTTAGAATTTTAATTGAAGCAGAATTTAATGCCTCAAAGTGATCCACAAACTGGCCTGGAATCAAAGCTATCAACAGGAATAAAACAGACCCATATTTTAATTGGAAATCAACAAATTTTGTCTTTCTTTCCCGCCACATGGGTGAGCCTTTTCTCCGAGTTTATTTCTCTCCACAGAATGTTCGCTCCTATAAATGTCCAACCCAACAACAAGATGTCTCTACCACACACCGGCGAGAAGAAAAACAACCAGCATTATTCTACCATGTGAAGCTCTGAGAATGAAATAACTATCTCAAAGGTTCACCAGAAGTAACACATAATTATGCAGAGAAATATACAGCTCTGAGCAGATTCAAAATGACATTGCTCAACACATGTCATTGTCGGTAGCCTCTCTGTCTTAAAAAACAAAAAGGCATATGCGCCAAGGATTAGTCCTTAATTGAGTTGCAGTGCTTGCTGTGACTCAATTAGGTTGATTCTCATGCTGCAACTTCTGTTGCAATTTGTGCAGGTGCAATCTGTAGATGCTGTCTCAGCCACATCTGCCGTCTGAACTCTCTTCACTGCCGTTCCTCTCTCGCTCATTTCTGCCTTGATAGCATGCCTCCATCTGTTGCAGTCTTTGGCTACAGCCAGGGCTGACCCATGGTACCACCCATGGCACGAGCACTCATTCAACATGTTAGGAGTGCCTGTCATGCCTGTCTGAGACAGTAGGTCTTTTCAAATACAAATGGAAAAATAGAAAAATGAATAAATTAAATCTGTTCAATTCATTAAATGATGATCTGAAACTCTGAGCCAAACTGTGTCAAACTGTTTACTTTTACCCAATTATTGTAATAAACTTTTTATTCTTGTAAAAAATAAATAAGATAATACAATATTTTAAATGGCGCCAAGATTCAGCTGGCCTGTGGCACCATCAACCCTAGGGCCGGCCCTGGCCACACCCTGCTGGGTTGATGTTGCTGGCATTCAGATTTTTTACAAACTTCTTTGTAATGAAGAATGAGCATTCCTGCAGGTCTGGAGCCAGTGGCAAGCTCATTGTACAAAATGTTCCCGGGTATTTGTCCATTCTGCATGCAGATGACATGGCCGAGCCAATGCAAGCTTGGTATTCCGGCTCGTACCAGAATATTCTTGTTTGAGACATGGTTCTTCAACTTATTTGTAGAACTATCAGAAAAGGCATACATGTCTGGTTAATCACTCAATAGAAACCATCATGATGTGTTGGGGGTTGACAGTTTCTAATACCAACAGGAAAACAGCAGAGAATGGAACCAACCAGACAACATTCAAATAAAAAAGATGAAAGTCATTTTCTTTATCAATTTGCCAACAAGAATTTAGTGAATATTTGAATAATTGCAATCATTTTGAATAATTATAATCATTTTAATCAGATATTGAATTTATATAATAAACTTTTTAAAATATATTTTAGGCAAATTTAAACAAGTCAGCTGTCAAAAATGAATTGAATCATCGGGACTGATTTGACTTATCAGTGCTAAACAAGCTAACATTTGTTAGTTTTGTACTTACCATTTACTTGAGTACAATGCAAAAATCAGTAATATATTATAATATCTTATTTTTTTTACACTCGAGTATAATGTTACCCACAAATTTTGACCCCGATTTTTTATATTAAATTTCTTGCATTGTACACAAGTAAATACAGCAATTTTTTGGTTAAAAAAGTATTTTTAGAATTTTAATAAAACTAATAAGAAAAATATGTGAACCATAACAATATGAAATGTCAGATTATAATTTATTTATTTATTCAATTATTTATTTACAAGATTATAATTTATTTATAATTCATAAGATTATAATTTATTTATTCAATTATTTATTTAAAAGCTGTAATGAACCAGAACAAAATGAAAATTAAATTTTTTTAATAAATTATGAGTTAACCTCCATTTTTGTCAGCTGACTCGTTAAAATTGGCCAACATTATAATATATTATTGATTTTTAGCTACAAAAATTATATTTGAGATCACATTGTACTTGAGTAAATTGGTTAAGTTTAAAACTAACAAATAGTTTGTTTAGTGGTGATCGGTCAAAACAGTCCCAATGATCCAATTTTGATGTCTGACTTGTTAAACTCTGCCATATTTTATCCTTAATATACACACCTTATTATTTATTAATGTGGACATAATTATATATGAATAATTATCTAGCTTATGTGTAGTCATGCAGTGTATACAAATCTTATTATCATCTACAAATTGGAATTAGAACATATTTATGTTTCTGACACAATTTAAGAAAAAAATATATTTTTAGTGAATGAAACATTTTTAAAGAGTAAGAGGGAAAAAAATCTAGTGAGCAATTTCAAGTCTGAGTGTTGTATATCCATTTTGGTCCGCGGGAGGAAAATCCTGAACTTGGAGAAAAAGGAAGACTCGAAATTTGGTTTATAAAAATATGATGATATATTTTTATTTGCGTCAAATATATTGTGCCGTGGCGGAGAGATAATGAGAGCTGATAGACTGTTCTTAACAGGGACATTGGTCTTGTATTTTCCCAGGCCTGAGAGGTCTGTCTCTCTGCTTTTCCAAGGGCCTTTGTGTTGCTTTTATTGGGTTCGAATGCTATCTGCAGTCAAGGTTTAGTCAATATTCTGTTTATGACTTTTGAACACCTGGTGTGTCTGTTTCTGGTCCTTGCAGTCTGGGGTTTTCGTTGATATCCTGTTTATAACATTCAACACCCTCAGGATTCATATCTGTGACCCCCACCCCTGGCTTCCTAAATATGTTGAGAGAAAAAAGTATAAGCAAATTTTATTTAGCTTGTAAAAGAATGCTGGGTTAACAAAATGGGGAATTTCATTTTAGCCCGGAAATAATACGCTCATTCCAAATTCAGAATGCCAGGGTCAAAAGTGTCAAGGGTCAACAAAGACTAGTTATGGAACAAAATCTTTGGTGAGGAATTTAACTGATATGAAAATTCAATTAACATTCAATTCTTAGAAAGAATTCAGGATGATGTAATATCACATGATTGGACACATTTGACATACAGTCAGATGAGCTTCAAAAATAGGTATAAATACTAGACAAATTTAGAGGAAAAGTGTAGATCGTTAATTTTGTAAGAACTTTTGTAAAGCTCAACCATCTTGTAGAGAATTTTATTTTGAGTAACTTTTCGTGTCTTTTTGAGTAACTTTTTGTATTACACAAAGACACGAAAATTGCTTTAAAAGATGCTAGAAGACAAAGTTTTAGCAACTCTTTTTGTATATTGTATGACTTGAAAATAAATATTAACACTAAAGTTGTCCATATCAAAATATTTGATAAAATTTGTGATAATTTCTTTCGACATCTGACATTTGGAAATATCGAAATAGAGTTTACGATATTTTTACAAACATAGATTATTTTAGGAAATAAAAAAGGATGGTTGCTAACACAAACACAGGATTCAGTTGGTGACTCTTCGGTTGTAGTCAAACTTTATTACAGTTTAAAATCTTGAAATGCCCCATGTTGGTGGCTCCATCCCCCCTCCACATAGGGCTCCCCGCTGAAGGGAGTCGATGAATGCGGCAAGGCGACCTAGAAAGAAACAAAATAGTCCACAACAGTGGCAATCATAATCTTAAGCCAATATGTCTGGTGTTTGACATATATAATATAATATATATATATATATATATATATACACAGGCTTAAAGATGAACAGAACAAAGACAAAAGTAATGTTCAACGAAAAAGTTCCCAAAAAGGTCATAATGATAGAAGGTGAGAATCTAGAAGAGGTCGAGGAATATATCTGCCTAGGTCAGTTAATAAAGCTAGAGAAGGACCATGATTGCAAAATAAAATGACGCATAACGATAGGTTGGAAAGCATTTGGTATGAATAGAGACATTCTGAAGAGCACCTTGCCAATGTGCCTAAAGCGTAAAGTATACAATGGCTGTATAAGACCAGCAAAACATGGAAATTAACCAAACGAGCTGAAAACCAGCTCAGAATAGTACAAAGAGCCATGGAAAGAGCAATGCTAGGGATAACTCTAAGAGATAGAAAAAGATCAAGATGAATCAGAGAGAGGACTAGAGTGAAATATATTATACAACTAATTAAGCAGCAAAACTGAAGATGAGCTGGCCACCTAGCGAGAAGAGATGATAATAGATGGGGGGAAAAGACTAACTGACTGGTGCCCATGGGACAGTAAAAGAAGTAGGAAAAGGCCAGACACAATATGGAGGGACGAGATAGAAAAGTTTGCTGGGTAAGACTTGGCTGAGGTTAGCACAAGATAGATTGTCATGGAAGGAGATGGGAAAGGCTTTTGTCCAGCAGTGGACTTATAACGGCTGATGATGATGATATATATACATATATATGATTTAATCAAATGGAAGTTACATAAAATATCCTGTTTCATGCAGCCTGAATGTAATTTTCAAACTGAGAATTGTGGATTCAAAATTGTTCTGTGATCTCATATGCTGACCTTGACACAGACTTCCAGACACTTCTCAAGGTCAACTGTCTATACGGATGCGGGATGTAGATAAACTACCTTTGTTATAACAGGATCAATGCATTTATGTTTAAATGTTAGATTTAGTTCCATTCTAGAAAACTAGTAATATATCATGAAAACACTAATACTAGTGATGTCAATACTAATAGATTAAATACTACTAATAATAATAACAATACAAGCAAAAATAAAGATAATAACAATACTAGAAATTGATGATGAAATAATAAAATTATAAATACTCCAAAATTATAAGTAGTAAGTAATTAAATATATTTCCACGTATTTGTATATATGCTATATAAATCTAATATATAAGTATATTGATAAATGACTATAACTAAATAGATACATATAATGTATCATAAAATATATAATAGAATGAAATAGTAATATTATTATTATTATTATTGATGATGATGATGATGATGATGATGATGATGATGATGATGATGATGATGAAGAAGAAGAAGAAGAAGAAGAAGAAGAAGAAGAAGAAGAAGAAGAAGAATTAAATTATAAATTTTCCATAATATAAGTAGTTAATAATTCAACGTGTTTATACGTTTTTGTGTGTATGCTAATTTTTTATATTTGATGTACATTTTGTGTATATGTGTGTGTATGTGCACGTGGGTTCACATTTGAATATGCATATGTTTATTTTGGCTATACTTGATGAAATTGTCTAATCAAATGTTCCAAAGTTTAGCTTAGGCAAAAATTATAGGAAGTAATTGATGAAGGAATTTGATGATAGGATATTTCAAGACATCAACTTGAAAATCTAGCCCCAAGTATTTTAAACATTGCTCTTTTCAGTGGTTTTTGGTAGAAAATTGTGTAGCTTGTTCTACAGATTCTTTTTTGCCTTTAAAAATGGTGCATTTTTGTCGTTTTTTTAATCGGGCCATATTTGAGACCTTATATATCAGGATCTAGAAAAGCTAGAAAGATCCAGATTATAACATGTTGTAGTGTATTGACATCAGTTTCTTCCCTGCCAGACAGAGCACACAAAGTTGTCCTGAGTAATGATTACTAAAAAATGGTTTCTCGGAAATACCAATGAAATTTGGAGCCCACTTTGATATCTTTTTCTGAAAAAAATATGCTTTCTAGTGGTAGGCTGATAACACTTTCAAAATCAACATATGAAGTTGACCCTAAGAACAAATTTACAGTGCAGTAGATGTTCTTATTGTGAAATGGTTACTAGTTGAAAATGGAAAAAAGTAGTCCTTGTTCTTGGATCCATAGTGACTGAATGAGTAAATATATTGAGCTAAAATTTTACAGGACTTCATTTCAAACCTGAAAGAACCTGTGTGCAAAGTTAGAGCAAAATCTGAGATGGTCGAGTGGGGACCACTGGTCCACTTGACACGGAATGACCCATATGCATATGTTTATTTTGGCTATACTTGATGCAATTGTCTAATCAAATGTTCCAAAGTTTAGCTTAGGGGAAAATTATAGGAAGCAATCGATGAGTGATGAAGGAATTTCATGATAGGATGCCATTGTGCACAAACCCCCATCACAAATGTTCATTGTTATTTTGTGCAACACACATTTTTGAAACGAGGTGGGCAAATGTAGAATAAATTGCAAGAAAGATATTTTCTACCTTTGCAGTCGGTAAGTTTTATTCTTATCCTTGAACAGAAGAAAACAGAAAAATGTAAATATTGATCAACAGGTGGAACAAAAATGTTCTCCAATGATTCCTTATGTATTCTATGATTTCCAAACTTGTGATGGCATGAACATATGCCCAGTCTTTAATTTTTTAACTTCCCAAGTGAATTTCTATGTAACTGCTCATCTATAACAACAATTATTTTAGTTTCTTGTTGAGTTCAGGCAGAAACTAATTCAACCTTTGTATGTTCTTACTATGTTTTTGCATTGTAAAATAGTTATACAATGGGGCTGAGGATTATTTTAAAAATTGGGAATACATTTGTTGAATGAAGAAATTAACCTGTTCTTTTTAGCTAATATTGTTGGATATTAGGGTGGAGGTCACAGATTTGAACCCCATAAAAGGCAGAGAGACACAGGATGCTCTCAGAGAGGCAGACAGCAGCTGGGCCTGGGAGCACGGGGTCAGTTTCCCTGGTGGGAACAGTCTGTCGGCTCACATTGTCTCTCTCCCACTCTTCATTCTCCGCCACAACACAATGTATCTTATGAAATAAAAATATATCCACATATTTTTATAAACAAGTTTCAAGTCTTCCTTTTTCTCCAAGTTCAGGATTTTCCTCCCGCGGACCAAGAGGGCTATACAACAATATTATCTGCTTGAATAGTGTATTGGTTAGCACGTCTGCCTCACATGTAGAAGGTCCTGGGTTTGATTCCCGGTAGGAGCGTGGAAAACTCTTCATTAGGGCAAATTTACATGTGCACTCAGCAGCTAACTGAGTACACTGTAACCTGTGTGATTAGGGTGGATGTATTCCTTCAGTGGACTTGCATCCTGCCAAGGGGGGTGGTCATAAAAACTTGTAAGAATAAAGTCCTGGTCTCGACCAGACTTGAAACTTGTAAGGATCACTGAGCTGCCGCATGGAAACTGGGACTTTGTCACCAGGCATTTATACTCAATTAGGCGTCAAGAAACAGACGCTTTACTTTTAGCTAAAGTGAATTATGTATTTTTCAAAGGGGGTCAGTTGGAACATTTTACAAATGAAATTAGAATAAGATAGCTGAACCTAAAAAATGACATAGGATTAATGAAACATGTTTCTCGAACAGAAATGTCATAGATAATGCCCTGTACTTTGCTTCATATGTATAAGATTGATTAAGAATTCTGAAAGATTTTATCTTGTCATCATGTTACTTGCCTGTCTTTTTTTCTGTGTTAAGTTGTGGCAGTTCTTTAAAATAGGTTTCCAAATGTAATGATTTAAATGTTCACAGGCTTTTATATGCTATAGTGACTATAGATTATCTTGGGCTTTTTAATACTTGTAACAGTATGTTAATAGAGACATTTTGAAGGATGAGAATGTTAGTCTGAACAAATCATAGAATGATGATACTGACTTATCTCAGTATTTTGGAGAAAATTTGAAATATATTTTAGGTATTTTATTCACACAATGCACATACATTTTTTGAAATGATTTTTAAAACACATACACAAAATCATTCTCCATTTAAAATCAAACTAAATCCTATTCATGAAAACAAAGAAGTTACAGTCTGCATTACTCCAATGGAAAATGATAAACAAGAAAATGCAATGAAACTTTGTAATTAAGATTATAATCCACTGTGTATTCAGAAAATTATGATAGTTTTATTTTTGATTTGTGATGTGAATTTCCTCCAGAGTATAAACTAATTTATAAATCATCTAAAATAATAATCCATTAAAATTATTGCTTTCGCTTGCAAGAGATATTATCTTCATGGATGATGTTTTTCTTAAGATGAATTCCTTAGATAGACATTGAGTTTTATTGTACTTTAATGAGTTAATGAGCTTTTCAAATATTTATTTCCAAAAACGTTAGATTGCATTTTGCAACTGAAAATAAAAGTGTATGGCATGCACCACCATCATCATCATCATCATTATTATCCATGAGAATAAAATAAATAACAAAATTAAATTAAAAATCAAAACAAAGATTGCAGCAATAAATGAGAGGGTAACCTATGTGAGAAATTACAAAATGATATACAAAACCCATTTTGATTGAGAAAAAAAAGATTTTGTCATGTACTTTTAAGCTGACATCTTAATTAAATATATTTCTTCTTTCATTTTAAAATTCCTTGTTTAATTGGCTGTTATGTTTGAT
>VCCN01002735.1:4076428-4087171 GCA_006491835.1 Architeuthis dux | reverse complement strand
CAACATTTACTCTTTATTATGTCTAGAAAAAACTTGTTTTTTGAAAATTCCCCCCTAAATTTTTTAATTGATCACCTTGAATCCGGCATGCTGCCAAAAGACATTGATCACGTGTCATTTTTAGTTGTTACTTCCAAGTTTAATGAGTTCATATACACTGCATTTTAGTAGATCATTTGTAACAAGATCTGATAATAACAGTTTTTTAAAAATTGAAACTTATTATCCTGACATATTGCGACAGTTTTGTGTCAAGGTTTTATGACTTTTTGTGTCAAGGTTTTATGACTTTACCTTCAACAACTGTCTGATAACAAAAAACAAAACAACTTATGTTTATTATTTTTCCCTCACTAAAAACAAATCTCAGTATATTGTAATATGTTCGGAAACTGATTCAAGTAAAGTAGAATCACGATTATATCTGTTAGGAATGAAAGTAAAACCATGAGACATTTTGATTTGTGTTAAAATGTTCAAGATTAAAACACACAAAAATATCTGAGATACACAAGTCATATTGTAGATGTGAGATTAGATAAAATTAAATATGAAAAGCAGAAAAGGAAAAAAGAAAAAATAATATCAGTATTTTGTTTAGATTGCAAAAAATGTTTAGTTTTAGACAAGAATAATTTTTTGTTCTTAGTCGTTGATTAATACAAGAACATTACTTTTTGGTCAGTCCCACCGAAAAAGTTTACAGGCAAAAAAACAAAACAATAAAAACTTCAGGTTTTTTGTAAAAAAAATAAAAATATAAGAAAGATCTATAAATTAATTTTCCATAAACAAACTTTTCTTTCGACCATCTTAAGATAAGTCTTTGAATGTAAATCTTGTCTTTTTATTTTTCATTATTTATATCATTTGATTTTTCAAGAGTTGTTGAGTACGAGTTTTGGAAACAAGATTTTGATTGACTTCATGAAAAAAGGAAATAATCACTTTGACATAAAAAAATACGAGTCATAAGCGAATGGAAGAATATAAAAAAATCCGTACCTATTGGCAGCGTCTGCCATTTTGAAATAAGAAGACGTCTCTTTAAATAAGCAGTACGATTTTGAGGTGTTTAATCCTGACAGTTTTAGTCTTTTCATTGCACACAACGTCAAGTCTTATGAAAAGCTGAGTTGAAAGGCACAAGATTATTATCAGAAGAATTTTTATTTGGCAAAAGGTTTCTTCCTTATTGTTGTCTAAATGTTGTCAAGGGTGTCTTTTTTAGTGTCAAGAACTCATGGCAAAAACAACAAATTATTCTGGTAATTTCCATTAAATAGACCCAGAATTCCTGGTGCCCCAAGGGGTCAAACTGAACTCAGCACCCTTCAAAGTATAGTATTATCTTATTTATTTATGTTTTACATTCTGGAAAATGAATATATAGGAATTGTTAGATATTTAGGCAGCCGTGGGCAGGGGTCACAGATTTGACCCCACAGGTGTTGAAAGGATATCGACCAAAACCAAAACTGCAAGGTATTGAGGCCCGGAAACAGACACACCAGGTGTTCAAAAGTCATAAACAGGATATCGACTGAGGCTGGAAAACCAGGCGTTCGAACCTGATAAAAGCCACACAGAGCGCCCTCGGAAGCCAGAGAAACAGACTGCCTAATCTTGGGAAGACACAAGACCAATTTCCCTGTAAGAAAAGTCTGTCGTCTCTCATTATCTCTTTTCCACTCTTCATTCTCCAACACAGCATGATGTATCTGATGCAATAAAAATATATCCTCATATTTTTATAAGTTTCAAGTCTTCCTTTTTCTCCAAGTCCAAGATGGCTATATAACAAAATGATACAAGTTGTCAGTAATGAGAATTTCTTTTGCCAATTCTTTCTTTTAGTTTCATCACAACTGATAGTATTTAACTGTCAGATATTCCCGGTAAATCTGACATCAGGGAACTTTCTTATTTTGAATGTTTTTATTCTGTTTAATTTATTCATTTTCCCATTTTCCCATTTGTATTTGGAAAGATGTCTCTGAAAGATGACAGGTGCCCCCTAGCACTTGGCACCCTGGGTGACTCCTGGGTGTTGCTTTGGGTTGGCCCTGATTCTTAAGCAAGTTCAAATTATGTAGCCTTTCAATCAAACGTTTCATGGTGAAATTGTCAGTTTTTCTCATGTAATGCTGGAACTATTTTATATTCAGCAAATATCAAAATAGAAGAAATCTATTTTGAATCACATCCAAACTCAGTTGCTTTCCTAAGCATGTCATGCTTCTCTTAAAAAACCCAAAAAACAACAAATTCTCATTTTAATGATGCAAGTCTTTATAGACTCTAGATCTCATTCTTAAGTGAAAATTAGAAATTCTAATTTGCCTTGGGCATTCATTCCCAAGACAGCACACATGCACACATATATACACTGCTAGTCATAAGTATTTGAACAGACATTTTGCTTCTAATCGTGTGGTTTTGAGAGTTAAAAACAGGAATATTCTGCAAGAACAACCAAAATATTTTTGCAATCAATATAACAATGTCATGTTTTCTGGTTCTGAATGCTACATTTCTGGAAAATGTTTTTTAATAGAATTAAATTGTTAAATGATAAAAAAACAAGCTTTTTTCTATTGTTCTGAAATCTACTTCAGAATCAATTGTGGAGATGGAAAAGGCGAACACACATTGCTATATGGAAGAGTTGCCAAACTAGTAAGTTAATTTGGATCTGCTCAAAATATTTAATGGCCCATGCAATCTTAGGCAATAAAAACAGATTTTGCGTTTGTTCAAATACTTATGAGCCGTACTTTTTATATAAACGATGGTCTGTTTATATAAAACGTACTGCTCATAAGATATGCTTATTGCAATAAAATCTGGTTCTTCTTGAGTGATGCTCCTGTTTTTAACTCTCCAAACCAAGCGATTACAAGCAAAATGTCTGTTTGTTCAAATACTTATGACAAGTATGTAGGTAGGTATATTTCTTAAATGTCTCAAGCACTGCCATGTCTCAAGCATTGCAATGTAATATTTGTTATCTATAAGCACTCACATTGTTACTGTGTCATCTCATGTGACTTCAACAAAATCTGATGAATGATCCATTGTATTTTCCCTTCTTTTCCAAAACTGATCAGGAATTCCCTTGTGTTTGTGGTTAATTACTGAAAAGCAGCAGGAAATTTTTAGAAGTTTTCAAATTGAAAATACTATATAGGATATTTCTCATCAAGTGTGGCTATGGAGAAGTATAATCTAAAATTATCATTAAAAAGATTCAATTTTCATTATATTTTACCTACATAAGACATTAATGCTTATTATGGAGATTACTTACACAACAGATAATAATTGACAATTTCATTTGATTTATGACTTTTTTCAGTTCAATGAATTTGTTGGATCTATCTATCTACTTATCTATCTATCTATCTATCTATCTATCTATCTATCTATCTATCTATCTACTTATCTATGTAATTCCTTCTATCCATCTATTAGAAACTGTCAACCAAAATGTCACCAAATCTGTTAACATAGGTTTCTTCAGATTTTGAGCTTGTCTGGCTGGCTATGTATGTATGCATGTATGTATGTATCATGCATACAGCCACACCAATGGAGCTAGAGGGCTGAAAATTTGAACATTTACTCCTTATTATGTCTAGAAAAAACATTTTTTAATTTTTGAAAATTCGCCCCCATAATAGATTTTTAGTGGGGGTTCAATTTGCAATGTAAGTTCATGCTAATTGTTTGTGTTCGGGAAAAATGTATGCTTGTTTTTAGAAAATTCAGACTTTTTTAGTGATCACTGCCCAACAAAAGGCGAGAGAAATGTCCTTATTATGTCTGGAAAAATGTTTTTTTTTTTTTAATACTCCCCCTAAATTAGTGGGGGTCCAATTTATAATGTAAGTTTATGCTAAATTGATCCCCAGTTTGTGACTGCTTGTTTTTTGAAAATTTGAAAAAAAGGTGAGAAAAGTAACTTATTCATTTGTCACCCCTTTTTTAATTGATCACCCCCAAACACAGCATGCTGCCAATTGGTCACATAATGGTTTCTATTGAGTGACTAACCAGACCTATCATTTTCTTTTTTTCAGGTTATGATGTTTGCAAATGAGAATAATATTATGATAACAATAAGTGAATTAAACTATTACAGGCCCAAGCTATAACTTACTTTTTCAAGTAACATTATAGAAGCCATTAGGAAGTAAAAATTATTACTTTTTTACAACATTTATTGCCAGAATGAAATCATTTCTCTAAGAGGAAATCATCCACTTGATTTTATGGCATTAAGAAATATAATATTGGCAACTTGATTAATTATTATGAGGCCTGTATGCATTTTAAGTGATGGAAGTTCATGTTTTGATCTGTTTAGCTTCTTCAAACAATTAAACCCAGAATTGTTTAAACAACTGTAAATTGTGGTGACATTGCTTTCTTAAAGGAAATGATAGAAATGAGGATTTTGTTTTAATTGGAAAAAACAAAGAAACAAAGAAATGATTCACAATGTGGCATAAATCTGCTTTTTAATTTAAACATTTTCTTTTTTAAGATAATATATATGTCTTGCTTTTTTTATTATTTGTATTATTTTGGCTACTATCTAAAAAAAGTTCTGATTATAATAATTTACATGCCTTTATTCAGAATGTGATGTGATTGAAGAAAGGAAGAAAGCCATCCAACTTTTAATAAAATATGTCATTGATTTTCCAGTGTTCTTTTAGTTTGTATTAAAAATATAATTTAGTGTTATTATAATTTCATATCCTGAATTTCTGGCAGTTTTTTTTCTTAATGTTCTTCGCTTGACTTCATTATTATTACAAAGAAAAACACATTATCAAATTCCTGTTCATCTATATTTAGTCCATATATGAGTTTTATTGAATAGATACTGAATTCTTGGCATTGATAAAGGCATAAAATGTAACATAGTGATGTGAGAAATTCAAGTGATTTAGGTTGTATTAATACTTGTAGAAGGCTTGATTTGATATGCAAACAACCAACTTGATATTCTCAAAAATCAATGTACTGCAATGAGTTTTTACAGGAAGATCTTGTACATCTGGTGCCTGTTTCCCCTCATAGGTCTTGTTATTCTGAACATTTGGATACCTCATTTGCCTCACTACTCTTATTAGTTCACTAATTATGATTATTTATTCATTTGTGGACTCGCAGCAAATTGAACACTTACAAAAAAAATGGCCTTTTCAACACCCTATAAAACTGAAAAGCCATCATCCCAACATAAAACTAACAGTTTATTTCAAATCCTGAATACATATATCTGTTTAAAAAAATACTTAGGTGATTCCTTTTTCATATAAAAGCTTTTAAAATTGCAGCTGCAATCTTCAGAAAAACTTGATTTTTCTTGACAAAATTTGAGGTGTATTGTTGAGAAACTACAGCAGGAAAACACCTGATTTTCAAGGAAATTTTTCAAACAGAAAAATAACACCCATTTTTTAGAGGCCTGAAAGTTACAAGAAACTTTTCCAAATGTGACCCTTTTGAAGCTTAATTATTGAATTTTTTACTTTTGACAGATTTGCATCACTTTCACAACTTCAAAGTGCCATATCTCTGGAAGTACATATACATTGAAAGGGGAAGTTTCTCAACAATACTGTCATTTCAGACTAGTTGCTTTATGAACAGTGCTGTATAGGACACTTTTGATTAAATACATGAATTTATTAACAACGCATTCACTACTAAGTGTAGCTACCCCAGTTGATTTTTTTCTTTTTTTCAGATTATTATTATTTGATCAAATTAGATAGAAAATAACTCTGAAAGAGCTGCTCAAAACTGTTTGAATCATGCAAATATCTCCAGTGGTTAATACATTATGAGAATTTAAAGTTTCCAAAATTGAAATTTTCAAGTATGTTAAAGATTACCAATTATTCAAATTGACATTGTTGGGTCGGTAATGTTATCAGATGGAAAATCTATTTTCCTAGAATTAGAGAAAAAGTAATAAAGAAATTGATCAAAGTTGCTTCATTTAGAAAAAGATTGGAAATAAAAAGAGAAGAATAATGACCTTTCCAATTCATCTGTCCTTCATTTTGTAACATGCCTGGCTATTGTCTTGAATGGTCAGACAAACAATGTCAAAGTAAACTTTTTGATACTACAAAATATTGTTGAGGTTTGCTCCACACATGCAACCTTTTTAGACTTTCAATGAGAATCCAAATTAGTTTTCTGAGGCTTGTTGGCTTTTTGTAAAGGGGTCTTTCTAAGTTGAAGTGACAGAACAATATAATCAGAGAGGCTACACGTATAAGAAGCAAATTAATCAGAATGGAATTTTTGGTCTTTTTCAAATAGTTGGAAAATCGTTTTTTGTCTCACATTATATTTTAATTTTGTTTTTCCTCACTTCTCTGATTCGAAACTTGAATATTTCAATTCCAAAGAATATACAAAACAGCATTTTGTAAATAATTTATAAATTCTTGGAAAAATACCAGAAACTCATGAGAACATACACAAAAAAGATCTTTAATAATACAGGCGTCCCCCAATATAACACGGTTGGTTATAGCATGGTTCATGATATAAGGCAGGTGGTTGGTGGATCCAAACATTTTTACTTATATTATCGCCCACTATAATGATAGGTTGGAAAGCATTTGGTATGAATATAGACATTTTGAAGAGCACCTTGCCAATGTTCTTAAAGTGTAAAGTATACAATGGTTACATAATACTAGCCATGACTTATGGATTTGAAACATGGAAATTAACAAAACGAGCTGAAAACCAACTTAGAAAAAGATCAACATGGATCAGAGGGAGGACTAGAGTGAAGGATATTATACAAATAATTAAGCAGCAGAAATGGAGATGGGCCGCTCACCTAGCAAGAAGAAATGACAATAGATGGGGGAAAGACTAACTGACTGGTGCCGATGGGACAGTAAACGAAGTAGGAAAAGACCAGACACAAGATGGAGGGACGAGATAGAAAAGTTTGCGGGTAGGACGTGGCAGAGGTTAGCACAATCTAGGTCGTCATGGAAGGAGATGGGAAAGGCATTTGTCCAGCAGTGGAATAAAAAAAACTGTGAATAAAAACAGAAATTACCTTTGAACTCGTAAGCCCGATATTTCAGGCTGAGCACTATCTAAAGGAAATAGCATATCTAAAGGCACAGGGGCTAAAGGTTCAAAGGGTGGAGTCATTGATGTAAATATTTTGTTTTTAAATACTGAAATATTGTAGTTATTATGGGGGTATTATTTGATGATAAAAAATGCTTTTGTTTATTTATCAAATCTCACTTAGTTTTTATACGATCTATCGTATAAAAACTAAGTGAGATTTGATATATAAACAATGTTCGCCATCTTTTATCTATCACCGCCCTTGAATATTACCCATAATCACCCTGTAGTTATCGTGGCTTGGTTATAATGCGGTTGGCTTTCTTGAACCCCAATGGTATGGACACCTATATTATACTGTAGACCATAATAATTTATAATGCTAGACTTCCACTCCTTTTGACTCCCTGAGCATACAATGTCTTTAAAAACTATTTATTATTTCTTGATTTGAATTAAAGACATCAAAAGGTCATCAAATATGAAAATAGGATTTGTCACATTTGTCACATTTGTCAGAGGCTCATCTGAACTTGGGGGCTGGGTCAGCTTGACATGACAATTTCAATAATATTATTTGATCTTGTATTGTCTATTAAAATAAACACTTGTATTGTTTGATGATACAATTATAGGCTACCTTTTTTTGTTTTGCTGCAAGATACTTTTGAAATACTATTAAGTAAAGTAGGCAGTGCTCTTATACTGCTTGGGCTTCAATAGCATATCTAAAGCGATATGTGAAATATACTTAGAGGCAACAAGCATCTGAAGTGGCATCAATCACTTCACCCTGTGTTAGTTTACTCATAGCTAGGGGAAGAGATGCATTCTTTTCCCAAGGGCATTAGTGTAAAGTGAACGCAAACAGAGTTTGAACTTGGCTAGCCGGGACCATTTTCTGTGCCATTACCTGCTCACCCAACCCACACCTCCTCCTTACCTTCAAATATTGAGTCAAAGATGAAATAAATTCTTCTTTGCCAGATATGTCAACTAAGTACATGAGAGTTGCCAAATTTAGTAGCGAATGTGGACTTGGTGACCGTCGAATCAATATTAGATGCATTCAGAAGTAGAGGCATCATCAAAAGTGATATTTCTCTGCTTAGCGTGAGTGCACTGAAGCGGCGAGTACGGCTCGAGAGTCAAAATCAGTTGAAAGAAGCAAAAGCAACAGAGGCATCAGCATTTGAGATTAGGATTTTCAAACGTTCACTCGATCAGCCCAGCTCTACTAAATCATCCTTATCAATCTTTGCTGAGATTTCAGCATTCAACTATTTCTAGCTTTAAATAAATTGAACTTGTATACATATGCCAGAAGTATGGGCGTCCCCTGACACTTTAACTGGTGGGGGCAAAAGCATATATTTCCAGTGGGGTTCTTCAGACGATTGAAATCCTTCTTGATGTTAGTGTTGTAAACACAACATTTCAGAGGTAAAATGAGTGTGTAGGGTAAACAGAAGTTATTTTTAAAGTGGGTAACCATTCTGTTTACCCCATCACACTCTGAACATGAACTGTTTCCTACCTATAAAAAACAGTAAGCATTTAAATGTATGCAATGCATCATTGTTCTATGCTTATATCCTCGTGTGTTGTGGGTACACACAGGTAATTGTTACTAAGATAAAGCTTTCTTCTGCTCACGGCACCTGGTATTCCCTAATGGTCACCCATCAAAGTACTGACCAGAATCGATGTTGCTTAACTTTGGTGATCTTACGAGAACTAGTGTATCCAATGTGATTTGACTGTAAACCATTATTCTCGGGGAGAGGTACCATGCTCCTAGTACTAGCACTGAGTGCTTAGCGAGGAGGCATTGTGTACCATTTTTAAAGGCTTTGATATGACTCGGTGGTGGATTGAACCATGACCTACCAAACTGGAGATGAGCATTCTACCACTGGGTCACAGTGAATGGTAGGAGGTAAATGAACGTGTATATAAATGTGTGTGTGCATTGTGTTGAAATAGTGAACAGCAAAGAGTGAGAGATGAGAGAGAGAGAGAGAGAGAGAGAGAGAGAGAGAGGGAGAGAGATGAGAGAAGAACTCTCTAGTTTGGAGAGAAGATGAGATTATTTGAAGAAATTATAAATGATATCTGGGTTCTTGATTTTCCTTCCTTGCTGGATTTCTATCAGTTAATCCAAGAATTTGGCTGTCATTCGAATCTCGTCTCAGTTTTATTGACATTTCTAATCAATTTAAATGTTTAATCAAAATTAAATTAAATTTCAGAACAACATTAATCAATGTAAGCAGAGAATTCCCCTCTTGTCTTCCAAATTGATAAACAAACTTTCCAATCTCCATAAAAAAAACAATCAAATTTGGATTCAATCAATATTTTTGTAACTTTCGAACACAGAATAAACAAAATAGAAATCAATAATTTTCAACTCTGATTTATTTGTCGTTAGATTGGCAAAACTAAACAATTCGTGTTGCAGATTTGGTTTTCTAAAGTTAATTCAATATTTTCAAAAACTTTTTTTACCAAAAATAAAATTGAGAAAATTTTGATCAGGAGGTATCTTGATATTTTGAAAAATTATAGTTACATAAAAAGCTGATAATATTAATTATTTTGGGTTAATTTATTAACAAGACATAGAGATAGGTCTGTTCAGTCACTCAATAGAAACCGTCACATGACCAATGTCTTTTGGCAGCATGCTGTGTTGGTGGTGATCAATTAAAAAATTGGAAAAACGGGTGATCAATAAATAAGTCTCTCGCCTTTTGTTGAATCATTAAAAGTCTGTATTTTCAAAAAACAAGTGTGGACACTTCTGGATACAAACTAAGGGACCAATTTAGCTTGAACTTACATTGTAAATTGAACCCCCCCCGCAAAAAAACCCAAAAAACTAGTGTGACACATAGATATACAGATAGATTGATAGATAGATAGTCAGCCAGCCATAATTACTTAAAAACCAAAGAAACCTATGTTGACTATGTTAACAGTTTTGGTTGACGGTTTCTATTGTGAATTGGTGAAATTCTATCAGTGTCTGTAAGTGAATGCAGCTGCGTCTTACTCAGAGATTGTCATTTCCATAAGGACAGAGAAGCACAAATGGATGAACAGTTCAAGAGATGACATAGGATGAAAAATAAGGTCATATCTAACGTTTCTATATACAAGACTTTCTTTTGAATGTTTCTCTCTCTCCCCCTTCGTGATCCATACACCGAACTGAGAGAAGAGGATTCCTTTGTTTGAAGAGAAGACAGAAGTGAATGCACAAAGGATTGAGGTTATCTTACTGTATATTCCCTCAGTTGTCACAAGGGGGTGGGGGGATTCTAGAATCTATCATGCTGATATGCACGGATACACTTATTGGGGAAGTTTTTCAGATATTTTGTGAAGTCTTCCATACACTAAATAAAACAATATGAAAAGGGATTTTAAATGAATCACTGCAGAAATACATTGGAAATAATTAGAATTAATACCAAGGGAGTACCTTGAAAGTGATTCTCAACTGAAATTCACAATAGAATTTATGTTGTATTGCTTTATATTAATAACTGAAACCCACCCTATCCAGTATATATATATGTATATTGAACGGAAAGTAAGGGTTCAGTT